>JAFBMS010000056.1:1679017-1684017 GCA_019788955.1 Albula glossodonta | reverse complement strand
GCTCTTATCCAGAGAGATTTTCACAGTTTAATTTTTCACACATCATTCATTCATATAGCTGATTTTTTTTTTTTATTAAGCCGCTCAGGTGAAGAACCTTACTCAAGAGCAAATAACAGTCCCCTGCCAGGGAAAACCATATAATCTCTGACTTACTAGCCCACTTCCCTAACCATTGTGTCTTTTCCCAGGTCTTTGGTCTGGTATTATGTCAAATTATGTACTTAGCTGATCAGTAAATTGCATTGAATTATTTTCGTGTAATGACATACTTCTCACAATTTATCTTCCACATCAGTGGTTATTTAAGCATTCAGATAAATACAGTACAACTTCAGTGATATACACACCTTTCTGTACCTCATTTTCTAATAATACTTAAACCGGCCACAGAAATTCCTGAAAGGCCAAGTACAGTCTAAAAAAGGTTCTAAAGAGCACCAAAAGAGAGTTTCTTTATTTATAACCTTAGGGGAACTATTTTCCTTTTATTGAACGAGTAATAAAACATTTATAAATCCATTTAATACCGTACAAACATTGATGGTTCAATAATTTCATGAATGGTTCTGCACTATTGACACATTTAGATTATCACACATTTCTGTCGTAACAAATGGTTCTTTAATCATTACCCTTTGATTATGATCCCTTATTGACCTCCATTGTTGGTATTAATTATTTGGTATTAATATCAATTTGCCATTAATAAACCATTTATTAGTACTCATCTATTTATAGTTCTATACTATTAAAAGGACAAATATTTAAGATTTTATTTTAATGACATGTAGGTACTGTACCATTTGGTTATGTTAAATCTCCTCTTTTAAAATGAATATGGTTTCATTTAACCTTTATAACACGTTTCAAAATTCACTCACACATTACCTCATGATGCCGACGCTACCCTTTCATTTGAGTCGAATGCTTGCCGTTTGTGCTGTGCAGTTGCGATCACCACATGAAAACCACTGTCTCTGACCAGCAGAGCTGAATGTTGGCATACTGTACACAGCAACGGGATCCCTCTGCAAAATAACAGTCACTTACTGTAGAATTTAACCAGACATTTTGTCTGGCAAAAAAAAAAAATAGATTTCTAAATTATACTTCTGAGTATACTTCTGCCCTAAAAATATTCCAATTTCCTGACTTTAAGTAAGTAGCTTGCATGAGTCATGTTGTGTTAACATAACCTGCAAATTTGTGAAATGACATAAAACTCAAAAGAATACTGAGCATTGACATTGTGCAGCTTAAATCTTTTTAATTTCTTTTTATACTTCACCTCAACACAGCAAGCAAAAACCCTACAGCACTGCAGACAGAACCCCCCCTCCCACCCCTGATCTCCCCTCTAAAGTGCCAGCCCGTAGGGCTCATTCACATTAGTAAAAACTGCGTTCTATGTATGCAGCTGCTGTGAAACTGTAAGTAGTAATGGACATTCTGTGTAGCATTTACACTTCGGTAAAGATGTTTTGCCAGGTGGCTGATGGAAATGTGTGTGTGTGTGTCTGTATGTGTGTGTGTGTGTGTGTGTGTGTCTGTGTGTGTGTGTGAGTGTGTGTGTGTGTGTGTGTGTGTGTGTGTGTGTGTGTGTGTGTGTGTGTGAGCGTGTGTGTGTGTGTGTGTGTGTGTGTGTGAGAGAGTGTGTGTGTGTGTCTGTTTGTGAGAGTGTGTGTGTGTGTGTGTCTGCGTGAGCGTGTGTGTGTCTGTGTGTGTGAGAGAGTGTGTGTGTGTGTGTGTGAGTGTGTGTGTGTGTGTGTGTGTGTGTGTGTGTGTGTGTGTGTGTGTGTGTGTGTGTGTGTGTGTGAGAGTGTGTGTGTGTGTGTATGTGTGCGTGAGCGTGTGTGTGTGTTTGTGTGAGAGATTACATTTATACTGAGATGAGAGATTACATTTATACTGCTCTGCACATGGGAGCCGTCCTTTGTGTATACTTCACTCTCTGTCTCCCAATCTATATTCTGCTGTTTACACTTCAAAAAATGCTGCTTTTACAACATGTCTCTTGCACCTAATGTGGAAAGCGAGAAATTAAATCCTTGCACCATTTCAATTTAGTCCCCCCCCCCCCCCCCCCACAGCCCTATCCCTCCTCAGGGGACAAAAAAACTGAACATCTGTCATGAAATGCAATCATGTGAGTTCACTTATCCAGCTGTAACAGCGTGACTTGCCAAGGTCTTGTCCTGCTCAAATACAGTAAAATACGCCAAAACCTAAAACTTTAGTCTCCAGATGCACTGCATTTTTCAATTAAATCAACGTTTTGTATTTCAGAAACGGATATCTTGACTTTCTTTCCAACACATTAAAAACTGTGTTCTGAATGAAAAATCCACAGGGGCGAAATGGAAATATGAAAGCAGAGTCCCTTTTATTTATAGTGAAACATTTCTCCTGTAAATAACTCTCTCATCCCATCACCCTCTCACCCTTTCCCTCTTCATACAGCTTTTACAGAGTCCCAATGCAAATCAGAGAATTGTACGCAGACTAAACTGCTTTCATATTTCCTGCCTGGTCTCTCACGCTCTCATGTATATATGTCGAGCGCGACCAGGCAGGAAAAAATAATATCGTTTTGACTTTGGAGAATTTTCCAACTGCAAGAATCCTGTGACTTTGAATGTGGAATCCATGAGGTCGGAACAAACAGCTGAGCGTTTCTAAGAGAGAGGTAATAGAACCACTGCCTTTCCGTACATGACCACTGTGATTGAAGTACAAATTATCGATCTGCCGCACTTGACTTGGTATGCATGCGCACTCGCAGACAGAGACGCCTACAAGCAACATTAGTGACATATCATTCTGTCGGTCATATCGCTGTGTCTCAGCTCTCTTGTCAAGCAGGCTTGCCCCCCTGTAATTCCAATACCAAATGAAAACCAGCAGATGTAATTACTGTATTGCCTTTTTCAGTCTGTGCTTATCACGTCCTCTCTGGCCTTCATTGACAGTTGACAGTTTGTCAGGAGCAAAGCCTCCCGCTGCTTTAACGTGCTTCTCCACTTCTGAAATAGCTATGCGGGGCCAGACCAGGGCAATCAAACACATTATTGATACAGGCTAGCACATGCTAATCGACATTAAACTGTCAACAGCTCAGAATAATGCTCACCACCCCTATAACTGCTGTCCATATATTCTTGTGCATGTTTGAACAGCATGTCTTGTTTGTGGCTTGCATTAAACCTCTCACAGTGAGCAATTCAGATCACGGCCAGTGACAGCTGCAGAGGCCGCTTTCAGAGGGGCAACAAATGACCTGTCCTCACAGGGGGGAGATAAAGCCTCGATGCGATCAATAGCGTCGCTCTCTAGTGGCTACTCCTGGCCGGCCAGGGAACTGCAGGTGTAGTGTGTGAACTAATTGTATGCTTGCTTTGTGTTCGACCAATGACAATGGGCAACATGCAATTAGTTACACACCGGCTGTGGGGAGAGAAGCGAACGCTTGTCACGTGCGTACGGTTTCCTCCTCCGGACTCAGTGGGAGAAGGAGGCTGAAATTACCAGATAATTTCTCCTCAGTGTGAGGCGAAACAGGAGGGGGTCATTTCATACAGCGGTGGAGCGCACAACGCATGGAATAATTTCACACAGTGATATGGACCAGTGCAGCTGACAGTGCTGAGTGTATTGCAGCATGCTTAGAGTGTGCGCCTGTTGAGCTGGTGCAACAAGCTCATGGTGGATCTTGGTCTTAGCCAGAGAACGCTGAGAAGCCCCACAATGCTGTGTGCTGAAACAGGATTGAGCCAAATGAAGAGTACACCCATGAAGCCCGTCAACGCTTGACAGCAGCTTAACCTGACAACTCATTTAATGTGTATTCCTTACTATTAGGGAGCTGTTGCTCGAAAGACATGAGCTCTCAGCTCGTGATGAGAGACTGGGCAGTGGTGTAGCTAAGGGTATAAGCATGAATATGGGGTATACCCACCTAAACCTCGGGGGATATACATTATACTCACCTGTTAGCCTCATTACCATTAATACATATGGGCTTTGGAGTTACAGTATGCCCACCTCCTCAGACAGTATACCCACCTATTAGCCTTATTACCATTAATACATATGGGCTTTGGAGTTACAGTATGCTCACCTCCTCAGACAGTATACTCACCTATTAGCCTCATTACCATTAATACATATGGGCTTTGGAGTTACAGTATGCCCACCTCCTCAGACAGTATACTCACCTATTAGCCTTATTACCATTAATACATATGGGCTTTGGAGTTACAGTATGCCCACCTCCTCAGACAGTATACTCACCTATTAGCCTTATTACCATTAATACATATGGGCTTTGGAGTTACAGTATGCCCACCTCCTCAGACAGTATACTCACCTATTAGCCTTATTACCATTAATACATATGGGCTTTGGAGTTACAGTATGCGCACCTCCTCAGACAGTATACTCACCTATTAGCCTTATTACCATTAATACATATGGGCTTTGGAGTTACAGTATGCCCACCTCCTCAGACAGTATACTCACCTATTAGCCTTATTACCATTAATACATATGGGCTTTGGAGTTACAGTATGCCCACCTCCTCAGACAGTATACTCACCTATTAGCCTTATTACCATTAATACACATGGGCTTTGGAGTTACAGTATGCCCACCTCCTCAGACAGTATACTCACCTATTAGCCTTATTACCATTAATACATATGGGCTTTGGAGTTACAGTATGCCCACCTCCTCAGACAGTATACTCACCTATTAGCCTTATTACCATTATTACATATGGGCTTTGGAGTTACAGTATGCCCACCTCCTCAGACAGTATACTCACCTATTAGCCTTATTACCATTAATACATATGGGCTTTGGAGTTACAGTATGCCCACCTCCTCAGACAGTATACTCACCTTCTCAGTTACTTTTGCAGCTCGGAGGAAGAGATTTCATGACACCACAAATAGATGGAGCTAAGAAAGGGTACCAGCTCCTTGCTGAGATGAACAAAT
>JAFBMS010000056.1:1494017-1674017 GCA_019788955.1 Albula glossodonta | reverse complement strand
TAAATGGTGATGCACTTTACACACACCTAAATCAGAATCAGAAAGAAATACTGAACCAGATTTACATCCTCAAACATTCATATTATGCATATACATATTTATATTAGAATTACCATTTTCAATAGCCTTTGAATCCAGAGGTTAGACACCTGCACTACCACAGATTTACTTAGTCCAAAGGTGTTTCTATTTCACAACAAAGATGTAAATCAAAAAAACTTCAAAACACTATAATATATTCAAGTAAACTCTTCATTTCATTTACGGACGATATTGCGCCCATTGCATCATAATTTCCAGAGTCAGTCATAAAACCCAAGTTATTTTATTAACATCTTTCTGAATACTGCAGCCAGAATGCTTAAGTCAAGTAACTCATACTGTATGATCAAAATATTTTCTGTTTTCATTTGATGCTGTTTCAATATCCTTCAACTGCTCTTCTGAAGCGCTTGTAATACCAAAGTGTCACATTTTTCTATGTACTTCATTTCTCATACTAAAGAATAAATAACGTTCCTCTGGTTTTTTTTTGTGAGTGTTTCAGACTTAATGAAGGGAAGGGGTGCTTTGAAGCAATGAGGGTTCCAACTACATGTGTAGTGGCTGCTGAACTTGCAAAAAAACTGCATTTCCCAGGAATCACCAGGAGTCTATTTTAAAAATGTTCATTAGCAGAGCTTGTTAATTTGCTGGAAGCACCCATGAACCTTATTTTTTCACCTCTTCTGAAAACAGTTCAATGCTGTAATTCAAGGGAACTCAAATATTGCATTGGAACCTTCAGGCACTACGACTATTACAGCAAGAAAACACACACACACACACACATACACACACACACACGCATACACACACACACACACATGCACACACATTACTTACTGGTTATGCCTTGGAGGGGTCGCTGGGATGGGAAGCCAAGGAACGAGGTTGCAGTAAAAGGAAATCTGTGTTCCACATCACTTTTGTAGCGATTCAGTCATTTATGGAAGATTTTTTTTTTCGAACCATCTAATTACGAAGTTTAATCATTTTCCTGAATGAGAGGAGATAGTGAAGAGACCTTTGCTCTGCTCTTTGGGGTACAGCCCCAGTCATGCTGGCATGAATCCTGGGTCCCTCCAAAAAACATGACATTTACCCCCCCATGCACCAGCCTATTGACAACATCAACTACAATTTTGCGGCCTTTCTCCAGCTCTGGACCCCCTAAATCAGTCAAGGGTTTTACCCCATAATGGCATCCATGAAGTATGGGTTCAGACCCTGGTCATGGAACCAGTAGAGTGTGAACTCAAATCTCATACAGGAGCATACAGTCTGTACAGCTTCACATCTCACTGAAAAGCCTGCAGAAGACACACACAAAAACTGAAATATCAACGTTTAAGCTATACCCCAAGCGCCAGTAAAGACTGGCTAAATATGAATAATAATGAGAAGGTCTGCTATATATAAATAATTATATGACTCATTATGTATTATTGTTCTTGAAAATATCACTAATAGCATTGCTAAATCATTACTAATGACGCACTGGCAGTGTGTGTTATGTTTCACGTATACCTGGTGAACACCTGCCCATCGGATCGAAGTTGTTATTCTGAAACGTTCCGAATGTTTCTGGGCATCTGCCTTTTGCTGTGGGCGATGATGTTACGGCAGCAAATGAAAACATTCTTGTAGAATGAAAGCAATACATTTCAAAGAGCATGTTTGCGAGTTGAAAAAAAAACACATTTTTAATGTTTTGTTGTGATTGATTTGTATATGCCCTGACAGACTCTAACCAAACCTGAGTGTGTCCCAGCCCATTTCACAAAACTGAAACTAAGAAAGGAATCCCAGAGAAATGAACACTTTTAGAACTAACAGTTTTATTGTGGCTTCTTTTAAAATACAAGGACAATTTTTTTTTCTCCAAACAATTTCAAACAATTATATTACAAATACAAAGTTTCAATACAAAAAATTTGAAAGTCAGTTGATTTGCATGACCAAATGGAGGGAGAACATTAATCAATATTAAGAAACACTATGCACGATGATCAATAGAAGCGGTGAGGTCTTAAAACAGTCCTAACGAAAACCCCCTAGGCTAAACCGATTTGACAGTCCCCAAGGCTACTGAACACGCTCCACGTTGTCTGAACAGGGAACTGTCATCACACACATTGCAGGGAATCATGAGAAGAGAAATCTCTTTTTTTCTTGTCCATCTGTGAACTAGAGTTGGAATGTAGAGAACCAATTAGGGGGTAACTATATATAAACGTGTAAGTCTCAACAATCACGAAGTGCAGAACTGATGTTAGAGCGCGAGGATCTCTCCAGCTAAGAAAGCTGCCTCATTTGCTCCAGAACTAACAACTGCCAATTAACAAAATGTCACGCCTTTCGGAGGTATCTGGCTGTCCTCTTGGTCAGTCACCCCCTCACTGGTCTGGCAAACAAAGCGAAGCAAAGGGTTTCTTTAGCATTTTTTTGAAAGGAGACAGGGGAATGTCTCTCTCTCTCTCTCTCTCTCTCTCCATCTCGAGCTTGTAAGATTTTACATTTTTTTTTTGTTTTGTGTTCCCCTGCTGCTTTCCTGTATGCATCGATAGACTTTGAATCCCCTCTCCCCCGTGCCCTGAGAGAAGAGATTTGATTTTAAATTGCGCTGTGATAGGGCTGCCTTGGGGTTTGTGACTGGTGGGGACTCCGGTTGGAATGGATTCTGAGAGACTGCAAACGACTGTGAAAGCCCTTTTAATCAATTACGGCTGTCGTCAGCGATTGATGTGCTGCAACACTTAGCTTGTTTGATTTTTTTTCAGGTGGGGGGGGGGGGGGGGGGGGGGGGGGGGGTGGGGGGGAGCCTGTGTATCGAGCTCTCTAATATGACCTGCCTTTCAACTTGGAAGCAAACCTAAAAGAAAAAAAAAATGAACTCCAAAGCAAATCAAAAGCTTATCCATAAGTCTGAATCTCAATAGCTTTGTGGTCATAAGACTTGCTCCAATAACCTCCTCTATCCCCAAAGAGAGGCCTCTCTCTTCTCTGGTTATGAAAAAACGGGCCTTTTAAGTCCACTGACCTTCACCCTGAATCTCCAGTGTGGGTACAGTAGAGTAAAGTAACACACAGCAAACTTTCCAAATAAGAACCAGATGTTGATTGACCCGTTCATCTGTGGTTTCCCCCCACAGAAAAGGGGTTCCTTTGTGCTTTCAGTACAAAATATTGTGCAAAAGATTGTTTTGTGCCTAACGTGTCTACTGGTTATAAATGGTTTTTGTATTTCTTGTTGTATCAATTGAATTTTAGAAAAAGAGCAAAAAAAAAAAAAAAAAAAACAGGATTACAAACATATCATTAATCATTGTGTTTTCCTCTTGGTTTCATAAAGTCAGATTTTACACTATGTGCTGTAAACAGTCAGCTGTTGTAACGCTTTAATGGCTGCATCATAAAGTCTTATTTATTTTTCAGTTTCTAATTAAAATGGTGATCTCTGGATCTCAATGAGTAGTAAACTCAAACCAAAACCATTCTGCATCTGGTTCATTCTGCATCTGGTGTACTAATTTATTTTTTGCCTCAGCTAATATATCCAATCCTGACCATTCTGAAAAAGGAGGTCATTCCTGTGTGTGCTAACGGTCACCACATTTCACTTTAAAATAAAACATGAGGGTACACTGAGTCATTTTTACATGGTGAAAATCAAGACAACAATAATCTAAGCTAATGGTTACACCGGCATCAACTTATACAACTTTTGTATTATTTAACACCATTAACTGAATTAACTCCATAGGCATTTAGGTAGATATCAAATTCAGTTACTTTCCAACACACGTGAAACAAGAACATCAATATCAGTATCAGTCCTTAAAATGAGAAGGTGTGAGAAATGAATGTGTCTAAACAGAGTGAAGAGTGGTGTGAAACAAGACTGCAAAATGGAGGCACACTTTAAATACAGGGTATGTTCAAATGCTGCTCAAAGCAGCAAGACAGAAACTAATTATTTCCTGTTTAAAACTTCTGTTAATTTTCAAGTTTGTAAAACGTAATGAGGCTGATGTTTAAGTACAGGCTTGTACAAGTGTCATTCTTTAAAAAATTCAGCAAAACTGGACCCTGCTTTCCTAAACACAGCCTATTTTTTTTTTTATTTATAATGCGTTATTCTTGCTTGCAGTCAATGCGCAAAGACTACAAACGCTGACAGTTTGAGCAGCTCAGACACCACCAGGGCTGTATGTTACAGACTGGTATCTTTTTTATATCATGTCCCTGTTTCTACATGACATCTGGTCTTCCTTTAAAGCATGTATAAATATGTGAATATCAATTTAGTCCTTTAATTCATGTTGTACATTATGCTTGAAGAGCTCTGTACAAATAACATGTATTATTATTATTATATTATTACTGAAATGATAATAAAGAAATGGAGCATTTAAAACCACACTCTCTGCTTCACTCAGTTTAGACACACCCATGTTTTCCAGCACCATTTTTGTTTGAAAGATTCATATTTATAACACTCACAATTTTGTTATAAATTTTGTCAGCGATATTATGCAGAGTGACATAACAAAACACAAACTAATCAGAAATGGAAGGTAACACCTTCCCCAAATGCCTACAGTGACCCTTTCATCGAAGAATATTGGGGTTTGGTTTATACAGGAAACACAATCATTGATCTGGGATCTAATATCCAACTCTATAGATAATAATCTCTTAATAACATAATAATACGTGTTAATAGAATAATAATAATAATGATGATTATTTTTGAAGTAAGTTACCTCAAACAAAAAAGAAAATGAAATCGATATTCAAAAATTTCCCACAAAACATTTTGCAAGTAAGAGGATTGTGTTCTTTGGCCAGAAGCCCACACAGCAATCAGACTAATACACAAACAAAAAGCATGAGAACACTTTGTCAGGGAAGGAGGTACAAGTGTATTGGATATTCCATCGGCCACATGTGTCTTCCCACTTGAACAGCACCATGTCTGTGGTTAAGTGTGTGTTCTGTGTATTTGACCTTACCATGCTTTGCGACGGCTTATCGATCGCACGTCACATCAATAGCGCGGGTTTATGTGTACTTTGAGAGGAACGCAAAAATTTACAGTCTGCCACCTGCATCGATATTCCTCCACATACCCTCAGCACTCTAAGCTTGGGATTTATCCTGCTCTTTGCAACGACTCTGTTTGTTTCCTTCAGGGCTTTTTTTTTTAATAAAGCCTTTGATTTATTATTTTCATAAATTACAATGCATGTTATTCAATACGTTTAACAGATCTTTAAGAAAAAGGAATAAAACGGTTGATTAAATTTTATAGTGCTAAGGATGAATAATTTCATCCTGTGGTGAGTTTTATGCTCCCTTCTATCTGTCATAAGACACTTATGAAATAATAATACGCTTAAAATTTAATGACAGTATATTTGATAATGCCCACTTGTTCATCCTGGTTGTGAGATTTTACTTATTTTTTGGTGACAAGGGAGTAGGTGTTCAGGTGTTCAGGATGGGATCCTATCTTAGCATGTATCCATTTCCTCTGTGCTGCTCCATTTCGGCGTGCCTCTATCAAAGTGTGAGATCTGCAGCATGGAACAGAACACCCTGATGCTTTTATGACCCCCAGGACTTGCCGTAATCAGATTTGATGCCGGTTGTCCTGGGAATGTTAAGGCAGATCTTCAGGTACAATAGTGATGTGGCTCCAGGTTTCACTCTGCCCTCAAAACCCTTCCACTCCACCCACCCTGCACACAAACCCACATACCAAAAACACTGACCTAGAGTCAGCCCCCCCCATCCCCAGTTTCAGCTCCAGGCATTTTTGTGCAAAGAGGGAAAACTGATCTTGGGTCAGTGTTCAGGTGTAGAGAGAGTTACCGAATTACGGCGAGATGTACAGAGCAGGGGAGAGAGAGAGGTTGGGGAGGGGATGAAAGAGAGAGAGAAAGAGACTGAGGGAGTTAAAGAGGAAGAGTGAGAGAGAGGAAAGACAGGAGAGAGATGGAAAAAGGAGCTTCCTTCAAGGAGACAGACAGACAAACATACAGACAGAGACTCCACTGGCGATGATCTGAAACACCGCCCCCCTCCCCCCCGGGGGCCGAACGGGTCGCTGACAGCGGTTTCTCCTCAGGGGCTGGCAGGGGGTTTGGGGGAGGGACAGGAGCCCTGGCTATCGAAGCTGGCCGCACGACCCTTCCACTGCAGGAAAAGACACAGAAGCCATTATTTTCCACTGCTGGTTCGTACAGGTATGCGTCAATTAATGTCCACGATACATTCTGTGAAATAGGACGTTATGTGATTTGGACGTTGTGCGAACACCATATTATCAAAGCTATATGGGATACTGTAGTGTACTTGTATTGACTAAATAGCCAAGACACTGTACACATACAGAACTGTATTTCAGCTAATGTATCTGGCAAGGTGATATGGGTTAAATAGGTTATGTCCTCCACGTCCCGTTCTCCGATCGGGTTTTCTGAACTCTGATAACTTTATGGGACCACGGACGTATTTGCGGTCAGACATTACATGAATTAACATTAGGAGGCGCATACCTGTATACAGTGCTTCACTTCCTAAGGATTAAAATAGAGCAGTAAGAGTCAGGAGACCCCGATGTGGGGCGGTGATTATTCTTGCAAAAAAAAAAAGTCAGAACACCAGAAAAGGGCCCTAAATACAAGACTACTGGCCCAGGAACATGGGACATGTTGTTTAGAGATCGTTGAAACAATTAGGGTGGAGCTACCCTCAGCTGTTAATCATGGACTTGTTGGAACCAATCAAAAATGTTTTTCTCTCCACAGCCGGTGCAGTCATTGGTCCAAATCATTGGTGCCACTGATATTATATGTTAGCTCCTCCCAGTCTTGGTCCAGTGAAACGTCACCCCCCCATCGCTAGTCTGGTCACCTACATTATACATCACCATTAACAAGCAGACATGCATTCAGGCTTAGATGATAACGGGACTTAAATGAAAAATCATTCCCGGTAAAGCTGTGAAATGATAAAAGTAGGCTCATTAGCGGCTCAATTTATAATCTATCATCGATAACTATGTAAATGATTCCGAGATTATATTTCTTGCAGAAAATTACACTTTCATTATTCTTTCGATAATGTCCTCAAATAAATGAAATACATCTAGCTAAATGTAATGAAACAGTAGATGGATATAGTTGATGGGGTAGCCCTTTTATGGTAATTGTATCTGTGCAGGTATTAATGCCAAGAGTTTGTGCAACAGTTCTGTGTTCAGAAGACATATATTCAAAATTCAACAGAAGCTCAGCTCTTCAGATTGTTTCCTGGCACAGACCGAGGTAATGTTGTTGGGGTGGTTTTGGTTCTGGTACATACGGTTATGATTTTCAGAAAAAGGCTTGTTACGGATATATTTTTTACACTGAGAAGTTGTACTTCAGATTGGCTCAGATTAGAGTAGTTACCGTTCATTTTAGCGCTTTGGTAATATTGCATATACACTTGCTGGTCCAAAATGCTGTTAGCCAGATCTGGTAATATTGCTCATATCACTCAGGTGGATGCATTTACAATCTCTCACATAAATGTTCACACCGGATATAGCTGACTGCAAAATGCCGGTAATATCATGAAAGAAGGTTGCTCACAAGTCTTTATTCCAGATATAGTCAATGGAATAGCCTGAATATTTTGTATTAAAGCCGTTACTAAATTTCAGTTTTTCTAGGAGTATTTGTCATGTCTTGATGAATAGGGGGAAAGCAAAATATATTATATTTTTATATGTATTTCTCAGATATACTCAATGTAAAAACGCAGTGTAGTATTTTGTATTTATAAAGTCACTAAATGCCTGAGTTTTCCGAGGGTATTTGCTATGTGTTCCCTGATGAATAGGGAAAACAAACTGTACAAAATTCTTATTTAGATATACTCGATGTAGAGCCCATTATCGTATATTGTAGGTATGCAGTTACTAAACGTCAGAGTTTTTTCTGGGGATATTTGTTATGAGTTTCCTCATGAGTAGGAGAAAACTAATTTCAGTACAAACCTCCTTTTCGGATTTCTTGGGCTCTTGCAAGGAGTGCCAATGTGCGATGGGTTTTCGGGGGTACGCCAGCATCTCGTTCCAGTGGTCTCTGCCGAGCCCCTCCGCGCTGCATCCCACACGGTTCACGCCGATGATCTCATTGTGTCCGACCCTACAAGCACAGGTCACAGAATCGACTGAGGATAAATGATCACAATCCAGTCTCCAGTGATCCGTCTGCAGCCGCTGTGGTAGTTTAACATGGATGTAGGAATCAGGAGACAGTGGTGGTTTCACAAAGTTAAAGTGCTGCCACTTATTCATTCTATCCATGCACCAAACCAGCTGACCCTAATTAGCACAACTATTCAGTCAGCTACGGGAGCTAATTGGGTGAAATTACCTGATTTAATCCACAGGTAGAACAAATGCATGGTAGTGTTTATATTCTCTGAAACTGAAGAGTTTTCCAGTTCTATCCTACTTATTCCTTCCCCCGATGAAAATTATTACCATTTTTATGTAAAAAATAAGAAAAGGGTAATAATCATTTGCAGCATCATTAAGGGTGTACGATTAGCATGCAATAGCGCATAGCATCCGTTATGACTGAATTTAGAGGCATTCTGGGACTGCTAACGCTAATTGAGTTACTTGAGTCATCCTGTCAGAATTGCTTTGATTTCTCAATTAGAAATCCAGAGAATTAAGGAATAGATAAATAACCCGAATTTCGTCAAGGCAAAAGAATGAAACATTTATGAAAACTTCAGAAACTCTTTAAGAGCTATTTTTCTTGGAAGCTGTGAAAACAGGCGATGAGGTGGGGAGGAATTATTACGGTTTATGTTAGTGTGATACATCAAAAACCCCTGAGGTGCGTTGAGACTTCCAGCACATTTCTGTGTGTAAAGAGATTTTCACTCCCCACCGCTCAGCTTAATACGAACAGGGAAAAAAACACACCTGGGTGGTTTGAAGAAGCACACAAAAAAACAAAGCTCAGCACACAGAGAAAAAAAAGCATGTTCCTTTGACAACATTTCACTCTGACAATGCAAGACTTTGATTTGTTTCTAGACCCATAATGTTCCAGTTCCACAGCTCAGACCGGCGCAATTCATTCACATGCTGTCTGATCCCGCATCCCGGAGACGACATCGGTGTAACTAGGGCTTTGAGTCGGCATGGAAACAATGGAAGATGACTTAATGGCCTGGCATGCCACGGCCGGCTATGTGATCTTACATTTTCAACTACAGCTTTGCAGCCAATGGCTGTGAGCAGATCGTGTACAAATCAGTATGCATGACAGTCTTCTCCGAGTCAGGAGAGCACACATAAGAACAGCAAGGAGAACGGGCCATGCAGACCACTTCAAGTCATAATTTCACCCATCATCTGCAATACCTAATTTAAGCAAATTCTGAAATCCAAAATCCCTGTTCATCTACAAATGAACAATTACTTCTTGTGCCAGTGACAAATGTTATCAATTTCCACCCATGTCCCCTGGTGCATTTCACAACTATAATATCCCGAATAAAAAAAAAAAAAACATTGGTGTAATATTTGCTTTGGCAATACAAAGTATTTTTAATAATAACATGTTAGACAGACGGAATGTGAAGCCTTGTACTTTCAAAGAGAAATAACAGGATTTTAGAAATTATAAAGTGCTCTCTCAGGACAGCCAGCAATGACAAAATGTTCAGTCCTTTTTTAGATTTCCCTCTGTCTGATTTTTCTATATCTAATATGGAATTAATAAAGTATATGATGTTTCAATCAAGGGTTGCACCTGTATTTTTAATTGTGAAAGTATCTTGAGTTGAGATTAACTGAGAAAAAACGTTTTCTTATCACAAATGTTAATGAGAAACAACATCTGCTGCTTCCTCTTATAAATCCATTTCCAGCTTACTTTAATGAAAACTAAAAAGACTGGGGACTAGATAAAGCCAATCAATCATTAATTTAAGTACTATAAGTAATGTGTTTGTTTGTGGTTGTGCAACATTATGAGTTGTAATGATAATGAAATTAACTATGAATGTGTAAGACTTTGGGGGGGGGGGGGGGGGGGGGGTCCAATTTACAGCAATTATGTTTGTTGTTCAAAGTTAAAAATGACACAGGTTGAAGCTGGGTGGAATGTTGGCCTTAAGTCTGCATGGCTCAGACAGTCAGACAGTCAAACATCAGGAGGGATCTGTCCAGCACTACCCCATGTTCTGAGCAGCAGCCTTTAGTCTCTGTGCACTACACATCTTTATAAGACCTGGCACTACTTTTATTGCTCCTCTCTGTGCTTGTCAGTAACCCTTTACATACATGTCGTAGTCCATGACGGATATGAGCAGACTGACGTGGTCCATGCTCTCGGGAGGGATGTCGAAGATGATGGCTTCGTTGTAGGTTGGGTTCAGGGTGTTTTTCTTGATGGTCGTCTTCTTCTTTTTCAAACGCCTTCCGTCACATATGAGGGACACTTTCACATAGGGGTCTGTCATTGGAGACATTTTAAAAGCAAATGTTAAATGGAGTCATTACAGCAATGGTAGAAATGATGAGTAGTAGATACTCAAACGTTTTTTATGTCAGTCTATATGTTAATATTCTTACCTTACACATCAACTTCAGGACCAAACATATATAATGAAATCTGATTCTGTCTAGATCCTTAGTTTTAAGTCAGGATATGTGGCATTACTGCTCTTGGCACATGTTAATTGCATGCTGTATGTTGTTATATTAAACTGGCAATAATTAAGTTAATTGCCAATAATCTAACATGTTCCATGCTCAATTGTTAGAGTAAACAGAAGCTTATAACCTTTTCAAAGACAGCTTGTTATTCAAGTACAGCTATTTATATATAATTGATAGCGGCTGAGAAGCACAATCTTGTGGACCCCCGGGTTCTCTTTTTTATTATGGCAGTTCTGCACTAATTAACAGAGCGCCCCATGTTTACATTAGGTGCTCTGTTGAATGAAGACTTATACTGTATGTTCTGTATGATTTGCCTTCACTGCTCTTCCTACACTATAATGACAGCCATTTCCCAAAGGGGCTGGATGTCCGCCTGCAGGATACTGTGTTGATGAGTCAATGTCTGGAATTACACAGAAATACACACTTTCTAGAACCTGTAAAGGTCTTTCGTGGACGCTGGGGGAAGCCTTAAAGGTTCTTCTTAGATACAGATATCTTTAAGGGGTTCTTTATATCACCCTCAGAATAAGGTTCTACAGAGAACCTGTGAGTGAAATCCATATCAAAGAAGAACCTTTAAGGGTTCCCCCAGCAGCACAAGCGAAGTACCCTTTAGAAACCTTAAAGAGTGTACAAGCAAACTGACTGAATACTGCAAGTTAAGCTGCAGTGTTTGAGACAGTGCTTGTCTGGGCTCATAAATGCAGAATCCAAATCTCATTTGTAAATAGATGTTTATTCTGCATGAAAAATGTTTTCAGTATGTTAGGGAGATGCAAGCCATCACAAACTTGCATATCTTATAGAAGATGGCGCGTTTGCCTTGTGCTGTATCACTGGGGGTTATGATTTAACAGTCACGGTTTGCTGCTTACAGATTCAATTGAGCAACAATGGAGGCTATCAAGTCTTCAACCGAGGGATATTTTAATTTGTGAAGTGTCAAAGCAGATTAAGGGAAATAAATAATAAACAAAATCATATTCTTATGACATTGGACTTGTAGCTTGAAGCTTAGTCAAAATGTCACTTATAATTTAGCCATAAATCTATGATTAACAATACATGATGTAGAATTTGGCGGTATTTTTTATATTCGCTTGAATTAAAGCCAGTAAAAAAAAATCTCACCACTTTCAGGGAAAATTACTAATTAGTATTAATCAGCATGGACAGTCTCACCAGGGTACTGAAGTGTGCAAAGCCTTTCTTTAATAATTGATTTATAAATAAGCAATTAAACGAAATCTGTATTATTTAAGAGTTCATCTCTCTTGTGGGAAGATTAAGCAACAAATGTATAAAAAAATGTCTTATCAGCATATATTCAAAACAGATACACAAAATGAATCATTTTGTGCTGCTAATATTTGAGTCCTAAAAAGAAAATTTATTTAATCAATTAAAAACAAACTTCTGGGAGTGTGAATAGAAATAACAGCAGTGGGCATAGTAACTGTGTGAAAACACATTTGTACTTATATAAAAATACAGGTACAGACTGCATGTAATGTACATGCAGACATACACACACATGCAGACACACACATATACACACTCATGCATGCATACACAAAGACACATACTCACCCATGCATGAACACACACACACACACACTCACACACAAACACACACAGGCATTTACACAGACACATACAGACTTAAACACATTCACACACACACACACACACACACACATACACTCATACATGCATACACAAAGACACATACTCACCCATACACACACACACATACACACAGGCATTCACACAGACACATACAGACTTATACACATTCACACAGGCATTCACACAGACATACACACATACACACACAGGCATTCACACGGACACATACAGACTTACACACATTCACAACCATGCACACACACACACACACACACACACATACACACACACATACATGCATACACAAAGACACATACTCACCCATGCACGCACACACACACACACACACACACACACAAAAAAACACACACAGGCATTCACACGGACACATACAAACATACACACATTCACACCCACACACACACACACACACATACACACACTCATACATGCATACACAAAGACATACACACCCATGCACACACACGCACACACACACACACACAAAAACACACACAGGCATTCACACGGACACATGCAAACTTACACACATTCACACCCATTCACACACACACATACACTGACACACACACACAAACACACGGTTCATGGAACAGAACCTGAGTATCCTGTGATGTCCATGGCTTTGAGGTTCCTGCACTTTATGACAGTGAGGGTGAGCCTCCCGGCAGTCGGGAGGTAACAGAGCGAGAACATAATCTCTCCCAGGTCAACGCTCTCCTGCGGGACCAACAGCACACAGTCAACACAGGGTTGGAACTCTAGCATAATAGTTGGGGAGCTGGGCTAAGCTTGCAACTGAGAGTTTGCAGGTTCAGTTCCTGGGTAGGCCACTGCCATTGTGTATTTCCCCTAAATTGTTTGACTGTGTGAATAATGTACAGTGTGTGACAATATAAACTGTGACAGTCATTCTCGGTTAGAATATGTATGAAATGTAAATGTTGACTGTTTAATGAACTTATTGAAGGTGGTGTAGTCTGCCCTGTCACCAATGTCAAAACACTGAAATGTCACATTCACAACTAAGTATGTGCCTGTGTTTTAAGCAGGAAGGTGTAAGGTGAACCCAAACACAATAGATATAGACAGAGCTGGAAAAAAAAATCAGTTTACCACTGGCTGGAGAGGGCGTAGAGGAAACAGGAAACTCAGTGCCAAAACATGGTGCAGTTATCACTGGCTGTCATATATAAAAGCTGACAAGTGGGAGACTGTAACTCTAAAACTGTACTGTCCACCATGAAATGTATCTTGTCACAATAGGTTATGTGGTTCAGTTTGTCTTCTCAACTCCTCAATCCAGGAAATTCATGAGAAGTAAGTTTATGGGTATTATCCCACAGCCTAAAAATTAATCTACCTCCCAGAGGAATAGAGACGCCAGAGTCTGCCCAGGTGAATATCACCTGTATATTAGTCATGAATCTTTCTTGAATTCTAATGAAAACCTTGCAGTATGATTTCCTGGCTGAATCTGTGAAAGTCTGCCTTTGATTGCAGACTGAGACCAGGGGTGGACAATCTTGGGCTAAATGTTGTCACAGCAGCCAATTAGCTTTTATGAACGTCAGAGAAACGACCCCTTTCTTGCACTTTTCTTTCGAATGCACCGCTGCAAACCCATCCTCTAATTGACTTTCGGTATCTTCAAACATTTCAACCACTTCCGCGCGGGGGCCGAGAGGACAATGGAGGCCGGCCGTCCCTCCTCATGCCCCTCTGGAAGCGGGGGGACTTTGTCTGTTGGGTCCACCATCTCATCTCCTTCACCGTGAAGGTGGCGAGGAGAAATGACATTCGCTGTCAAAGCCGCTTCCGCTCTCCTCCGACAGGGGCCTAAGACCACAGCCCCTAACGCGGAGTTCTCACGTCCATCCTGATTAGCTGAGGACTCACTGAGACTCATCCTGTAAACAGAATTAGGGTTGATGGTTCCTGGGCTTCTTTTTTAATCACTTGAAATGAGTCTCGTAAGCTGCCTTTGACAGACTAATCCCACAACTCTGTCACGACAGTGGATTAATGGCCCACACACCTTAAGACGATTACGCTCAGAATGTCGTTTGTAACTTTCATGACTCTAGTTTGGGCCAAAGAAAGGAACGGTTGGACACTTAACAATATACGTGCACAATGGGTAAAGCATCTTGCGGGTATTTATCCAACAAAATTGCAACGGACAGGAAAAGTAGAGTGGGCATATTTTTAATGCTTTTTGTTGGGGATTAATGAGTAAGAATATTGAACTTAACTACTTTTTAATAATTTCTGACCCATATTTTTTCTCTGCTTCTAAGAATGACTAGGCTTGAGTGTTTCACTTCTTCCAGCTTACCAGAGACACTTTTCGAGCAATTTACACAGTTTGTGTTTTCTTTTACGTATACATATTGGATCCAAATTCACAGTCCAAGGCTACATTCGTCTCCATTTTAGCATAACCCTTTGATGCTGAGCGCTCTGTTTTTCTCAAGGAGACAGCCCTTCTGATCAGAAGCACATGGCTGAAGGCAGGCAACGCAGGTGATGGCAAAGGAAGAGGCCCACTGACCTCTCCTCTGTTTATATGCCTTCAGCAACCAAGCAAACAGCAATGTGAGAGAGCAGAATGGGATTGTGGGATTGGGGTCATGTTTATTCACTTTGTCAGAGGGAATGACTGAAAACAAGGTTTTGATCTCTGCTTCTCTTGACCTGACAAGGAATGGAACCTCCTTCAAAGTGACAGCCATCTTACATCTGAGCACAACAGGGATTTCCACTCTGAATAAATGGAAGGGAAGTTGAAGAAGTGTATGTTTCCCATGGAGAGGAATGCAGTCAAAGTCTTGAAAGTGTGACTGTGGGGCTCCTCTGTTCTCCCAGCGAGTGCCTTCGGCGTACACCCCGCCCCCCCCCCCCCCCCCCCCCCCCCCACTGGCAATCTACTACCAAACCTCTTTTATCAAACACTCCTGCAAGCCCTCTGTGTTCTGCGTCTTCTGTCCGCCTGGCACGGCCTTCCCGAAAAGGGCGCCTCTTCTCGCTCTTGTCTCTTTTTTACTCTGGCCCCACACACTGGCGGAAAGAACTTCCTGTCGCAGAAGAGTCTCTTCCCACCCTCCGCCGCAAACTAGAAAACGCATCTGTTTAAACTGCATGTGGTCCCATCCAACCCTGAGCTGTGGATATCTACTCATCTACCTCTCGCTGCACACTCAAACTAATGCAACTATTTTTTTCCACCGGCTCCTACTAAAAGCTCTTAAGGATATTTTTGGAGCTTGGAGTGATAACAACTACAGTATGTTGTGGCACTGACAGCTCATCTCGGTTTGTTGTTCTGTCTCATTGCATGCACATCGTAAGTCGCTCTGTATAACAGCATATTCTAAATGCTCAAATTGCAGTTTGGTAAAACAGAGATTCGGGAGAAGAACTTTCAGACAACCTCTCTACCTATCGCACCCCTTCCGGTCCCTACAGGTATATAAACACCACGTACCTTTACCCATCATGCTCAGCATTTCCGGCATCCCACCTCCTCCCCATCTCCACCTTCATCCTCTCTTTTCTAGGGGGGATTCATAATCCTAACTACTATTCAATTTTCTCTCAGCCAAAAGGATGGGGGGTTTCCCTCTCCACGAGTACAGGATGACTCCTCCCCCTTTTGACTCCAAGCCCAAGTTCATTCTTTTCTATCCCTTATCAATAAACTCCTCTTAAATACTATATCGTTGTCTGAGAGTTCATACTACTGAATGTAGATGTGAATGCAAATGCTTCAACTGACTGAGATACATGGGAGTAAAATTGAGTAAAATGGT
This sequence comes from Albula glossodonta, assembly GCA_019788955.1. Taxonomy (NCBI): domain Eukaryota; kingdom Metazoa; phylum Chordata; class Actinopteri; order Albuliformes; family Albulidae; genus Albula; species Albula glossodonta. The sequence goes on along the minus strand of JAFBMS010000056.1, from coordinate 1,657,766 downwards.
TAGAGAGCTGATAATAAACATCTTTGACATCCGTAACATTAATTATTAACATCTTTCATACATTTTAAAATACCCCACGCCAGAGGAAAAAAAAATAGTGGGCCCCTAGCCAGTTTATTTTCCCCCAAAATTCATATTGCAAAAACAAAATCCTTTCCAGACAGTCAGCATAGTCATAGATATTGCTGTGAGGAGTTATGCCTGACACAGAAAGCAGCCAAGCCAAATCAAAGCTGACGGCTCATCAAATGAAGCTGTTTAACCAACTTGAAAACAGCTTAAAAACCATGTAGAAATCATATACAAATTATTGCAAGTAAAGAGTGAAAGTCATACGAAAAAGCTGGAGGTCTGCGCCATTGTACGACCGTGCAGTATATACCTTATCTCTTTTACACAGTGCTTTTATGTGTCTGATGGCTTTTAAAAAATCCTCCCTTGATGTCTTTCACCCAGCGACAGCAAGTTTGGCCTGAATGACTCTTAAAGTCTATGGCGCTTAAAGTCTAAACCGGACTCCCTTTCATCTCAGCGTTACTGTGTGTATCAGGTAAGGTGAAAATAAAAACAGGTCACTATAACTGGAGCTGGGTGGAACTGTATGAATGAATTCTCATAAAAAATGTTTTGCTTATTTGAGTGAAGTCCTTCACCCAGCAATTACAGAACAAATCAAACACCTGAAACACTCCCGCGTGAAATTTATAGCAAGATCCCCTTTCTTCCATGTCCTCCCCAACTGCTATTTTATCATGTTTGTTACGGTGGAAGGTTTTCATTTTTAGATCCGTTTCTCCTCACTGATTTACAATATAAATGTTGTATGGCAATATTTCAAATCGGCAATTATTGTATTGTATTATTGTACCGCAATAATAACTACATGCTCCTCCTTCGCGTGGGTGGTCCGTTCAGCTGTAAAAGTGCTTTTTTACTGAGCCAGAATGCCTCTGTTTCTTCTTAAGCTTACTGGCTTGCTGCTCCTTTCTCATTAGTAATCACTCCTGTCCCATTGTCAAGCATATCCCTGTCGATGCTTTCTTTATTACGGTAATTACGGGAACGTCCACTCGGTGTCTCGGGTTGCAAATCACCACGACACGACGAAATTAGCGCTCGAGGAGCTAACTGTCTTCCGCCGCTTTGGCAGTAACTACAAGATCATTGAATGGTCTCTCCGATGGCTCGGACTGATGAATGAGGCTTCGGAGTCTTTGGAGCGGAGCACTGTGATGTTCGACGCCCACATGAGGTGGACATGACGGTCACAGCTATTTTAAGAGCTTTTATGTTGGCCTCGTCTCGACAGACACTGCGAGCACAGTGCAGCGCCTCCGCAAACAACCCACTGTCAGAAAAAAAAAAAATCCACTAATCTTTCGTTTACAATATCAGATTGGCACATATGTGCGTGGCGGTTTGTGTATTAAAAGATTATTAATGCAATCATGTTGTGGATGTGTCGCAAAGCATGAGTATATCCTCTTGAAGCGAGAGGATATACACATATGTAATTTACAGCTTATGAAAGTCAATTTATGGAATATAAGGAATGCACTATGTCTGTACTTATGAGATGCTTTCGAAAAGACCAGTCTAAAGAATTTGTATTTCATTGATACAAAACAAATTCGATGAAAATGAGTGTTGTGCCTCCTTTTCCAGATAGTATTTTCATGTCTGAGGTATAACGTCATTTTAAATGTGAAGCAGGTAGTTGGAAATTTGGAGGTTAAAGTCTGGAAAATGTTCTGGCCCCAGGTCACCCTGCAGCAGCGGTGTTTGTAGCTGGAGGTGACCCGAGAGTGAAATTGCCAGGCTAACAGTATAACAGTATGAAGCCGTAGAACACTGTGATCCCAACACCTCAATAGTGGAGGACATGTTTTTCCCAGCCGAGGCCAAGGTGAATGGGGAGAGTATACACAACTTAAGCTGTGCTGTGATGGCACTTAACCCTTGGAACAAGACCCATAATTTGCAGAGTTTTGTGTGGTTTCTGGTAGCTTCTGCACCTTAAATCACACATGAGCAGAAACCTCTGTAAACATCTAGACAACCAATGACTAGAACACGCCTAGAATATAACAATTCTGATGAGGCAAAAGACTGGGTAGAGATCACCTTTCATACCTGCTGCGGTTTACCACTTCGAATCAGCCTCTCATAACCTTTACCGCATTGCAGAGATGACTTTGAGCTGTGCTGGCCTACTGCTAATGAAGCAAAGGACACATTGGGACCAGAACCCTCAGCCTCTGAATCACTGTGAGAAGCCCTGGCAGAGATTAAACGCTCTTAAAGGTGTACAGGGACAGGTATGGGGCCCTCATAAATGGATGGAGATGATGCCACATCCTCATTTATGTATTTATTAAAAGCAGAGTGATTATTCTTATATGGTCCCATTGCCACCATTGATGCTCCCTCCCCCCTCAAAGAAAAAAAACCTAGAATAAATATTTGGTATGATAATAATTTTAATTTTTTTAATTAGATTTCTATATTTAATGGGATTCTTTAATGGGAGTCATAGTGAGAGAAAACTTGGGCGTATGGGGAGACAGCGATACTGTATACTTAATTGAAATGATTATAAAAACATTAAAAAGCTAAACATTGTTTGCCAAAGGACTTGGGCTGCAGTCCACTCGATACTCATTCTTGTTGGCACTGCCAAGAGTCTGCATAAAACGGCAGAGGTAGCTTTGAAGTCCTTGCTAATGAAAATGAAATATACAATATGTAGATCTGACTTCCTCATCCAATTCAAATGTGTCTTTTTAAAATTCCAATTAAGTCTGGATTACATCCTAAAACCTTATAGCTGAGCATCCGAATTTCTATATCTGCTCCATGTACATCCAGTGCATTTAAGCAGTACTTATTTGGGAAAAAGGCAGACAGTTACTTGTTTGCACAAGCTGCAGACTTAATGTTGCCTGAAGTGAACCTCTCTCTGAAAAGTCAAGCTGTACTCAGAAGAGCACTTTATCGGTGTCCTCTGCAGTGTTGTTTCAGTTTGAAATGGGCTGTGTTCCGGGCATCTGGGTGGTTCAGACAGCCTGGTGTTTGTCTGGGTGGCAGACTCGAGCCCTGCAGCAGAATTTTTGGCTTCCAGTTGTGCCATTACCGGCCACTGCCAGAGGTCCGCATTGGCCGGACAACAACTGGCTCGACCTCACCAGGGAAAGACAGGCGTTAAGCCGGTAAAGTGAGTCAGTCTCATCATTCCCCAGCAGCCGCTCACGACCAAGACTAATGCAGATACATGAGTGCATACTCCAATGGGAGGATGAAAGTGTGGAAACCTAGATCTTTGTGGAAATATGCCTTTTAATTCTGTGCCTTAGGATGTTTAGATTTCCAGTATACTGGGCGAGGCGGTTGTGAACATTCTGCAAGGTCAGTGTTGGCCGAGGCCTTGGGCCGGGCTCACAGTGATAGCAGTGTGCAGGTACTGGTCCATTGTGTGTTATGTCTCAATGTCAGGCCTGCTTATTTGACATTTGACCTAGTTAAGGCTCACTTCAGCGTCCTTCACCATCTGAATATGCATGTTCAATAAACGCCCATTTATGCAGATGCCTTTGTGTAACCGTAGAGTCCTCATATCTCTCCAGGTATAAATTTATCTCCAGGGGCCACCCCTGGCAGAGCTGTGGGGTACAACTTTGTGCTCTGTAGCTCTCCATGCTGAATGATCATTAAACAGCCTTACAGCGCTAAAATGAGTGTGGACTGCCACAACAAGAGGAATGGAAAGGATTTAAAGAAGAGGACAGAAAGGGCTTGTTGTTCCTGAATCGGAGGAGGCACATACTTACTCACAGCTGCCTCCACCTGACTCAGCTGGAGAGGGTTGCTGCAGGAGACTAAACAATTTGACTACGAGTTCATGGTGGGGGAAAAATGAGAGAAAAATGAAAAAAAAAAACCATAATGTTCCAAAATGATTTGCACATATTGTAACAATCTTTATTTCTGTTATTTGGGGCTCTATGGTAGAGACAGAGCCAGTGACGTCAGGCTACAAGATGGCTGAGCGCTTGTTCTCTGTTACCCACGTTTACAAAAGGAGCTGAGATTAGACTGTTTCATATCTATGGCTGACTTTAAATGCACATGACAACTGAGTCATGTAATTGCTTTTTGTGAAGCTACTGAACCAAATTTTCTCTTGTGATTTTTAAAACTGTTTTACATGTCACATATATTGTATTGTTTTACATTGAAATTGTATTGGCTGCTACCTTGGCCAGGTCTCTCTTGCAAAAGAGATTCAGAATCTCAATGAGACTTCCTGGTTAAATAAAGGCAAATAATAGAATAAATAAATAAAGTAATTGTATAGAACAGCTAGAGGGACATGTGTATACTGAAGCCAGCGAAGCAGAACTTGCAGAATCAAGGAAAAGAAATTCAAGGAGCTTCTTACCGTCGTGGCGTACTGAATGTCCCTCCAGATGGACGTTTCTCTGGACAGGTCAGACGCCTCGAACAGGTTGTCCAGGATGACCTCTCCAATCATGTCGTGCCGAGAGAAGCGGTCAAAGTCAAACACGCTCAGGTGCAGCTTGCTGCTGGCCAGCTCGTCGTACGTGACAGGGAACTGGAAGGACTCGTCGAAAGTTGGGTTGAGCGTCTTGCGGTGCACCCGCGTCTGGAACTTGCGCTTGCGGTCGGGCAGCAGGTAGATCTTCACGTAGGGGTCCGAGCTCCCGCATAAGTCCTTGGCAGGGAGGTCGAAGGCCTTAAGGATGTTGACGATGAGGGCCTCGTTCTCGTAGTCGTACTTGAGCGAGAAGTTGATCTTGCCGCAGGTCTTGCCGCCGTTCGTGGACGCCTCGTCCGTCTCGAGCGTCTTCTGCTTGTAAAGCTCGGGCTTGATCCGGCCGATGCTGGTGGGCTGCTCGTCCACGTCCAAGTCCACGTAGTCGTTTCCGAGGTCCAGGCTCGACACTTGCATCTGTCTGGGTAGGTGCCTTTTGAAGGAGCTGTGTCTAAAAGGGAAGGGGTGTTGGAGAAGAGGGGTGGATGAAGGGGAATGAAGAAAAGAGAGAGAGAGAGAGTGGGAGAAAAAAAGGGGGAGAAAAAGTGAGGAAAGAGAAAAGGAAGGAGGATAAAAAAGAGGAAGAAAAAGATGGAGATAGGACAAGGACAGACAAGGAAGGGAGATGGAGGTTGGAGTGGATGAGAGAAAAGGAGAGAAAGTATGTGATCGGAAAAGGGGGAGAAGAGAGGGTAAGGGAAGAGGGGAAGGAAAACAGGAGTGACAGAGTGAATGACTCTGGCCCTATCTGTGTGGCAGTGTGAATTAGGAGCTTGGGTACTGTGAGCCCAGGGCATTATGGGATATATTCATGTTGTAGTGCACAGCTGCTGCAGCCCCAAGCTGGATTTCTCCTGTCCACCTCCACTCTCTGCAGCGACAGGTGTTCTCTCCAAGGCAAACAGCACTAGTTTGTTCTGCATGTCACCAGAGAGCCAAGAAATATTGGCCTTCCTTTTTTTTAATAACTACAGGCATATTGTACTAATATGATCACATCAACTGCACTGGAATAATAATAATAATAAAAAACAACTTTGCAAATAACAACAAAAATAATGTTGGTGCTTTGTTGGATTCGTTGCACTGCAGAAGTGCTGGAAGAGGATCAAAGTGAATTGTTTGCAGTGTGCCTCCCCGTAGTCCTCATTACTGCAATACAAAAGGGGCACTTGGCTTCACAGGTCCAATATTTGTAATGAGCACCAAAAAATGTGTTCTAAGACAACGCAGTGCATGTAGAATAACTGCAAGGTCTTTCCATAGCAGGTGCACAGTTCTGCAGTTCTGGCTTTAGTGTGCAAACATGTGAAAATGCAATATTTCAAGAAATACATAAATTACATGCAATCATGGATTGAAACCAAAGGCATTAATTTGTTTTGCAGGTGTGACAAAATGGTAAATCCATCCAAGATAAACTACCGCTGGGGAGATCAATTTTCTCCACCATCGAATTTAATTTGTTGCTGTTATGAAGAGATTTCCTTCTCCCTATTCGGGGACCCATGTGTGACCGTTATAGCCGGTGAACATCTAAGCAATCCAAGACGATAGCGAAACATCGCAAGTGAATTGACTGCAGGCCATTCTTTCACTTCTCCTGTATGTGTCAGACACAGCTAAACAGCTGCTGCTGTAGTCACATTCATCTGCAGGGGAAAGTACACTAAAGCTCTCTGATACGCCAGGAAGAAGACTGGAGACTCATTTCCCTTTGGCTATGGAATGTAAAAAATAAAAACACATTAAGCCAATTATGAGAGATTGCCCCGAACTGAAAAATGCTGGCCTAATTATTCACAGTGCATGAGATGCACCTGAAGAGATTGTGTAAGTGTGCAGCCATTTTGTGTTGCCATCAAAAACAGGCAGACTTTGAAAAAGAAGAGAGCGAAATCACAATATGAGATTCATCTGCTCATCCATTCATATGTGCAAAAAATGATGACAAAATGGCGTGAGACTGCAGTGCAGTGGTCTTTGGTTGCGGTCCTGGAGGGCCACAGGTTTCACTGATGTTTTATAGTGAAAATGAAAACCACCATATGCAGCAGGCTTCCAGGACCAGACGTTGTGGTGTATAAAATGGGCGCTGGCCATGGTGCTTTAATTTACAGGCTCCTTTGGCAAACAGCCTGATGTTTTTCAGCTATGCATCACATCTTTGACGCTGGTGTTGCATCGTGATGCAAGTCTGGAAATTTACATGCCATCAAATGAGTATTTTGTCTGTAAAATGAATGTGTGAATTAATTCCCACATCTTGTACATATTACAGATGACAGACCTGTCCCTTTGGTAAAGTTATTGAGGAACTGAGAGGACATCACTTCTCCAGTTTGCTCTATGAACTCGACTTCCTGCTGCCATTCTTATGAGTATGTGAAGTAATGTAAACAGTATTATAAGTAAAGTCAGGAAGTAAGTTTGGCTGGAGTGGACCTTTAGTTCAAAACCCTTGCTGTTGACGTGCCACACCTGGTTTCTTGGGCTTGAAATGGTTTTGGAATTTCAGGTAAAATCAATGGCCAGGGGACACTACAGCCCCACAGGACTGAAATGTGAGAACACTGCTGTATGATACTGGTTAATGGCCATGCTGGTGGTTAAATTTTAAAAAAATGGGGGACGTCGCTAACGCTAACCTGGTGGAGGAGGCGGGCTCCGTGGTCTGTCGCTGCATTCGCTGGGTCCGCCGCAGGAAGTGGTCCCTCATTGAGAGCTGCACGTCGGCCGGGATGTCCGGCGACGTGTGGCTGATCTTAACCGCCGCCTCCAGGAAGCTGACGGAGGCCAGGGGGTCCTTCATCTTCTCGGTGGCCATGATAGGGTCCGGGGGATGGTGGGGGAGCTCGGGGGGTCGGTCCGAGGGGGGGCTGGTCGGGGGGGCGAGGGGGGCGGCGCTAGCGGAGAGGGCCTTGTTTCGCCAGGGCACCCAGCACAGCCTCCAGGAGGCGAAGGCACAGAGAACCAGCAGGCCCAGCCCACAGACAGTGAACACAGCGAGAAGGAAGCTGAAAGAGAGATCTGACAAGCAGGGCGGCGCATGGGGGGGGGCGGGGGGCAATATGGACAGACAGATGGCAATAGCAGTGAGGGGGAAAGACACACACAAAACCGCCTTCCTTAATGTTGAGCACAAAACATGACAAATCCATACCATTCATGAGTGCAGCAAATGCAATATTACAGACCGTGTGTACATATCAATCAAAACAGTACTGCAGGCGTGAGGAGACCTGCAGGTGACACAAATATTTCCTTTAGCCATTTATAATAGACTGGAAATGATTCAGGTTGTATGAAACTATTACAATATCGATTCTGAGAGGCATCTATTTTCAATTTTACAGGGAGGATGGCATTAAGATATAGCATATAAAAGCATCTAGACAAAATCAGAGTTATTTCAGAATGTATGTCTAGCAGGAAGGTGGAATCAATTTGTCAGGGAACTCAGTTGTTATCATTTGTAACAATAGTGACATTTCTCCCTCCACTAAACTGAAGGTAATTGGACAGATCAATATGGAGGGCTTTGAATTGACAGTTCACTGTGCTCTCACTTCAAAATAATTAAGTCTCAAAAGAGAAACACGCTTAAACAGAGGGGGGTACTGATTAAAAAATGTGAAAAAAAATATTCAAGACAACATGCAGATATATTTATATTAATAATATATTCACAACAAGGAGTGATCTCTGATACATTTTGTAAAACGTGCCAGAATCATACTCGAAATAGCATCTTCAGAACAAACTGTTTCAGCCTGTTAAATTAGTTTGAAAAAAACGTATTTAATCTCCAGACAAAGAACCGATAACTATTGCCCTTACATAAAAGCTAAAACGACTAAGCAGCCACATTCAATCAATACTGAATTTACTTTATGAAGAAGTCTCGTGGGTAATTAATAAGACTCTGTGCTTATCAGCTACTGGTTGCATTTTCCTAAACACTGTTTTTATTCCTTCTCAGATGATAGATTGTCTGTCTGTAAGCCCTAGATAATAATGTGGAGTGCTTAATTTTAAACAGTGTAACCAGAGTTTTCATTTGAGACATTGTCAAGTGCTGTGGGATTAAGAAATTGCATAAATAGCATCTTAATTGTGTTTTTTTTTATTAACTTGACCTTGAGAGCCAATTAAACGTGTTCAGAAAGGGTTAAATTCAGGTCCCCTCAGGTATGCCCTTAACATTGCCTGACTCATTTTCTACATATCGATTCATGTCATTGGTTTTGGACTTTTAAGGAGATGGAACTTGAGAGTACATGCATGTATGTATACACAAACACACACACTCACACTAAAGTAACAAAGTCTCCATGGTTTCTAGTTTTTTTTTTATTTGAGTAGGAGTTTGAGTAATGAGAAATAAACCCTCAGTAAACCAAATCCCCCATGATGACACACAGGCAAATACAAGCAGACAAATACACACATGCACACACACAAACGCACACACACAAACACACACACACACACGCGCACGCATGCACACACACACTCGTACACACACACACACACAAACACGCACGCACGTGCAAACACACACACAAGCATGCACGCACACATACACACACACATGCACACACACACACACACACACTCATAGCATATACCAGAGCCGATTATTGCAATATTCTCAGTGAGTATGATCAAGAACATCGTTAAGACTCCATAGCAGTAAATAAGCATTTGTTGTTTCTGGGAGAAAAAAATTAAGTGGGCTTAGCTAACTATAGATGTGGAGAACAAAAAAAAAAGAAATTAGTGCACTATGACTCTGGGACGTGTTGTGAATACTAACATGACTGTTCATAATATAAAGGAATTTGATGGTTCTAATGTGTCCTGGGGCCTGTGTACACAGAGAAATGTTCAGAGATAGACCCACGCATGGAAGACTGTACTCTTGTTTACTTATTGGACGATTCAGGGTAGCACAGCAATTGAGGGTAGTCTTTAGCGTTGCACAGAAATATAGAGGAATAAATCACTGTGACCTTTATTTATTTATTGACAAAGAAACAAAATAGCAGCGAAATGAATGTACACTATTTTTCTGGAGGCCCAAGGGTATATCCAGTTGGTTGATACCCTGCTACATCAAAATGTGCTCAGTCAAAAGTTGGAGAATGGGTAAGCCCTACCTTGTTGAAAAATGTGACATACATAAAGGTCCGGTTGCATTTTTTTATGCCTTTGAAATCCTGGTTTAGCTTTCTCCAATTATAAGGTTAAGATTTAATAGGGATACTCCCCTGGTTTAACCTCTCATGAGCGTGTGCAGAAACATCCCCCCCCAACACACACACACTCGCACACATTCAGATATTTTGATTGAAAGATGTATAAAAATGTAATTACAGTTACCCCAGATGTATTAAAAATAGGTGCATAATCTATTTTCAAAAGAATAAAAGTCAATGTGGGAAATCACAGCAGGGCGTAAAACCCTCAGAGGAGGCTGTTACAGAATAGGGGGTGTTAATGAATAGAAACTGCTGATGGTCTCCTTTTTTAAGGATTATTACGAATACGACTGCAGAGCAATCCAGAGGAAAAAAAAAGACAAGGGAGAGTATATCCCAGTATTCTGAAAGGCACTGCTCGGAAATTCATTCAAATTCAAATCGGCATCGCTGTCATTGACTTCTTCCGAGGGGAACAATTGCCAGAGATTTATGAACGTTTTCTCGTTATTGAGTAATTAATTATGTTCTGACTCTAATATTTTTTCAGCGATGAGGCCTGCCGCATTCCAAAGCTTTGCACGGGGTCCGTTTCAGTTTCACACATTCCTCACCACAGACAGGATTTCTCTCCAATTCATCTATAATAATTTACACGCTAGTATCATCTAGCTTCCTGAGGGGATTCTTGTATGTGTCCAGACTTCATAATTTATATCCAATACAGTTCTCTGAAGAGAGAAACAGAGCTACTGCCTGTAACAATAAGGATGTTTTTTTTTTGCTAGTATTTTAATTAAATATACACCTTAAAGGACATGTTGAACATCGCACCCAACATGCAAGGTTATACAAAAATTAAAAGGGTACTTTGCTAACTGTGAAACACCATATGGCTCTGAAATCTGTTCGACCAAAAAAAAAAAAAAACCAGTCTCATTTCGCTCCACTCATATGAATCCTTGTTGTCCAGACCTTGCATTAACCATATTTGAGATTCTAATTATTTTTAAAGCGTGATTAGGTTTTCAGTATGAATGTTATTTTCTACCTCCATCTGTCATTCTTAGAGGTACAGCATACAGTAATCATCATGCCAGTGAGCACAGAATGTTATGACAATTTCGTACAGTATTGCAGAAGATAAGAATGTGTTAGGCTGTTAGCAAATAACATCACATCCCCACAACAACCCCCCCACCCCTCCCCCGGCCCCTGAACATGTCAGCCCACTGCAGTGACCTTTTCTCACTGACTCAGGAGCAGGAAGCTGTACACAGGTGTTTCTTCAAATCCATGTGACAACTACAAACAAGCCAACAAGCCAGTGGCTTCTTCCTCTTTCCGCACTGCCGATGTCTTAAAAAACTTATATGTTGGATCTGTCATCTGGGGATCACATAAGTAAACATATAAACAGGGTGTGGCTATTAAATAACAAGACTGGGCTTTTGTAGGTCAAGCCACAGCGCACATGTGCAAACCACGTGCGAACACTCCCTGACAGCGTAAATCCGCTCGCATCTTCAGTTTGCTGTTACGTATTGCTTGAAGTACAAGTGTTTTTCTGCCGACGCATCAATTCAAACTTTTTGATGAAATTGTACAGTGACCTGAAGACGCGAGCGGCGGTTCGACTTACATAAGCCCAGTCTCGTCATTTATTAGCCGCACCTCGTATTCGGGTCCAATGTTCGGCTGCAGCTCCAGGAGTGACCACTAGAGGGTGACAGGACTAATCCGTCCCTGGTGAGCCTGAGCTAATCGGTTGCCGTGCCAATATGGATGTCTGGCCGTAGCCGGTAATGGCATGGCCAGGACTCTGACACTCAACGGTGGACTGTGTGCTGTGAGCGTTTGGCTCTCAACTCTCAGCCACCTGGACGCCCTACAATGGTTCCTTTCAAAGTTATGGAAAATTATGGAAAGATCTTCTCACTAATTTGATCTGGATGCAAATCCACCTTTCCTTTGGATGGTGTACAGGCGTGATCCGGGCCTAGTCGGAGCACAGCAGGAAAGTAGAGGCTCTTGGGAAGGTGTCAGAGACGCATTTACCTGCATTGGTTCCACAGTCTACTTATAAAAGCCAGGTATTCACCAGCACAAGCTGCGTTTAATTCGCCCCTCAAGGCTGAAGCGTCAGCATCACTCCATATACTCAGTGTCATGAGTACAGGATCTTGTAGCTCCGTGTTTTCTCATTTCTAAGACGTCGCTGTGGAAAAACCTGACACAGTTCGCCTACACCAGAGACAAACTCTAAATCTCACGCTATTACTGGTCTCCTCAACTCCTGACAAATGCTGCTCAGTCCATCCTGTTAGCCTGCCTGCCTGCCTGCCGAGGGTTTGTTTATTTATTTATTTATTTATTTTACTTTGGCTGACGGTTAGCTTTTTTTTTCCGCTCAACTGAGGATTCTGTGTCCAAAACTTTCGGTTTTTGGACATTCAGCCCAAAATCCACTGTGAATCAGGCTGTCTGTGGTGTTGGATTCTCAGCTTATCCCAGGCGGAGACAGGATTTCAGAGGCTGGGGATTTGCACCTTTTGAGGGTATTTTGGGTCGTTTACGGACATGGCTTCCTCCCATCACCCCGACTTCCTGACAGCGCAAGGCCACTGATTGGGTGTGAACCTGCTGACCAAACTGTTATTTACTAAGCCTTTTGCCGTTCATGGGTGTCGCATATAAACCTCTCAGTCGCTCGCTATGTGTAGGATTTTCAGATGAACCACAACTTTTAATTGGATTTTATTCTTTTTTTGTGGTTTAATTCATGTAGGTGTGAGGACTAATGAGAAATGAGAGCATCAGCTAGCTCAGCCTCCCCGAAGCATGTACAGACAGACACTCAAATCAAATGCAACAAACAGACACACACATACACACACTCACACACAAACAGACACACACATACACACACTCACACACAAACAGACGTGCGTACACACACTCACACATGCCAGTTAGTTTAAGGTTACGTTCATAATTGTTGAGTTGAATATGTGTTAAAATATAATTAAAGGATCCAGCGTTAATTACACCTTTGCTAAAGATTTCCTGCAGGCTTTTCTCAGAATCCTTTCATAAACAGATCTAAGCGTTAGCGCTGCAGAAGAACATATTTGTTCAAACTTAAGGAACACAACACTGATTAAAAGTCCCTCAGAAGACAAGCTGTTGTTGAATCCTTTTACAGAGAAAGCTGGTCAGAGATATTCCATTCATGTTACCATTCATTCAACAAATAACCCCACACGATACCTATTATTTAGGCAAATTATGTTCTTCCAAAACTTCTAATTCACCACGATAAGCATGTATCACTTGGATAATGATACTAATTATTTTAATAACTGCTTATAATTATGCATTATTAATATTGTAGACCAGAAATTTGCACGTTGTGTTGAAACAGGAACTGTGCGCTCTGTGTGCCTCGGAATCTTATTTCCCCATGGATGTGATGATGTAGTTGCGGATTGCCCATGAAAAGGCACGTAAAATGAACCACAACCACATGCGCCCGTTCTCCATGGGCCCTGCGCCTCCCTGACAGAGGTCCGATAACGAGGTTTAGCACTTAATTAATGACCACTCCCCCGAGACCACTGAGGCCCCAGAATCAACTGTGGAATTTTCGTAGCTTTTTCTGGGAGGAAATAGTGACGGGAAGGGTCGATAGCTGCGAGGTGGACCCCCCCCCTTGTTCTTCTCTCATGTAGAAAAATCCCACCATAGTGGGAATGATTGCTACATCCTGAAAAGGACAAAGGCGGAGCAGAGAGAGGATGCTAGGAATTAGCTAGAAGCATAGGGCCAGTTTCCAGAGCACACAGAGATGGCGGAGATCTCCTCCGCTCATCCACTGCTTAACAGAGGATATTTTATATTCCAGTTTAATGGCCCCCAGTGAGAGTTTTCGAATCTCGCCATGTAGAACAAATTAAACTTAATTTGATTCAGCATTCCAGACTAATTTACGGGATCCAGACATTTCAAGACATTGCCAGGCATTTTCTGTGCATTTTATTGTGTCTACTGCCTTGTAAATCGTATTAAGTGTGGAGTACATCACAAAATAATTACTTTAAGCACAATATTCTGAAGTGTTCATAGTGTGGCAAGCAATTTTTTTTACATGTCATCCTGAGTTTTCGTGAAAGTAGTATTGTTGATTGATGTGTTAATTCATAGAGTGCATTTGCTTCGTTAGTTCCTTACTAATTCTGCATGCAGGCAGGGTATGAGGTTTTACATCTCACCAGCGGAAACTCAAACTTTGCAAAGCTGAGAAAGTGCAAACTTTTTTTTTTGTATGCCTGTTCGCTGTCACCATGGATGAGTGTAGGATCTGATCAAAGACACTGATGCCTTCCATCTCGCCGCGGTCTGATGGTGAAAGACGTTCATTTTCAGTGATAGTCACAGGGCACAGACAGGCCCCATGATCAAGCCTGGCTGTGGATTAAACCAGAAACGTCTCATCTGTCAGACACAAAGAACAAAACACAGACCAAGATCCCAGAGATCACCCCATTCGTTAAAAAAAAATGATGTTCCGCGGTCACATGATCTTAGGACACGAATCAGTGAAGTGTTGTGATGATTTGAGCAAAAGATTGCAACATTAGCCAAAGAAACCAGAATGTTATTTACAGAAGGATTGTATTTGCAGGAGCTGTGATGGATTTTACCTGGGGCGTCACCAGACCCTATTTACTGGGGCACATGCCCCAGTAATATTTTGTTGTGCCCCAGTAAATGATCATGAAAAATAACTACTTTTTAAAAATGTATCATAAATTGCAAGTGTGAGGATGTGGGCACTGGGGGGCCTGTGCCCCAGTAGTGCTAAAAGTCGAGCAACATCCCTGGATTTTTCAGTCAATATTCCAAATAACTCAAACAGTACTTCCTGTCGTAACATAAAGAATTGCCTTCGTCACTCCTTGGCAGTCAGGTCAAAACGCTCTTCCTCTGTGATGTCGAACTGCCCAACAGTTCATTAACCTTTGACGGCAGGTGAACCATCTTGTTGGAGAGAATCTCTGCTGGAGCTCCTTGGCCAGCAGGACATCCCATGACCACCAGAGAACACGAACGCACATCAATCAGAGAAGATGGATGACTCAAAGGCATCGGTAAACACGGCAGAGTCACCGCAAACACGTATGGGGGAAAACAGCGCCATGCGTAATGGAAAGGAAATGTCAACATGAATGCTCTTGAGATATGCAACCTGTAATTACTCCAGCAATCGCTGCAAACCAGAGGTGATGCAATTTCATGGATCAGCAAGCTACCACCAAGAGCAGTGTTCTGACTGATTAGGAAGCCTCCACTGTCTCTTAACACTACATTATACATACATGACAGTCTGCTTGACTGCACTTCTAACGTATTGCTCTTTCCAACGATCTATGGCTGGAGCAAACCTATTTGTTAATGCATGTGAAAATGACTGAGGGTCACATTTTGGTTCTGTTTTCTTTTTTCTAACCTGGAGCTCACCAAGGTATCAAGACTAAAAAATGTGATATCATTCTAAAATATTATTCTAAGAATTTCTGAATGAAATGTGCTTGACTGAGGTTTTATTTTTTCTCTCTCTCTCTCTCCGCTGGGATTGGTTACTAAACTGGACTCTGGCTAGACCTTATGAAGCATTTCTTAGTCCCAACAAATTTAATTAAGCCTTGTTGTGAAGCGGAGTCAGAAAACAAACGGAAGCCCCCGGGGATTTTCTTGAAGTGCCTTCAAATCTGACCTGGTTTCCATAGAAACATGGCCATTAGACGATAGATGTGCTCCCTGCAGCCCGTTATAAACCGAATAACGGAATGGCCCTCCTCCCCCCATCTCCCACGTCTGAAACCGCTCGACCCGCAGGTAGGGGCGAACAGAGGTGTCAATACCTGGAAGAATTCTTTAAATGGCGGCAGGTATAACCAGGTGTTCCAGCCGTCATTAAAAGAAAACACATTTAAAAGCCCACTTGACTAATCCTGATGCTTCTATTTTCAGCTGTAACTCACTTTCTGTTGTTTGAAAACAGCGCTGCAAAATGACCTGAAAAGTCTGGAAATTAGCATTTCAGTGAAAGTAATAGTAACTCGACCATAAAATGTTGAAGAGTTGTAACTGAATCCGTGAAATGCCCTGACTTAAAAAACAATCCCACGCACAACGTGACATACGTTTCGGCATGTGTGACACATATTGACATAGCTCTCCCTTTTATAATATTGCTGAGTAAAAGAACATATGAAGGTGCATTGTTTTTCCCAGTCCTCTATCATTAGTTTCTACATCCATTTTCTTTCTTCTCCTTAAATCAGGAGGTTAGCCCAGCTGGAGAGACCCTTTAACTAATCCTACACAAGAGGAGAGTCACTGATGGATCTCTGTCCTCTATTGCTCTTGAGTAAATCTTAGTGCTTTTCTCTCCTGCTCTGTGCGATGGAAATTGGTACTTTATGGACACGAAAACAAGGTGCTGTCTAGGATGATTGGCAGATAATAGCCCCATAATGGAGTAGCCCTGCCCTGAGAAGCCCATTTACATTTTAGACATTTAGCGGACGCTATTATTCAAAGTTTGACAGATTGGATGTTCTTTATTTTTTGAACAACTATCCATTTGTACAGATGAATATATTTACCTCTGAGCTACAAGCCCAGCTCCCTAACCATTATACTACACTGTAACCTCTGACCTACAAGCCCAGCTCCCTAACCATTATACTACACTGTAACCTCTGAGCTACAAGCCCAGCTCCCTAACCATTATACTACACTGTAACCTCTGAGCTACAAGCCCAGCTCCCTAACCATTACACTACACTGTAACCTCTGAGCTACAAGCCCAGCTCCCTAACCATTACACTACACTGTAACCTCTGAGCTACAAGCCCAGCTCCCTAACCATTACACTACACTGTAACCTCTGAGCTACAAGCCCAGCTCCCTAACCATTACACTACACTGTAACCTCTGAGCTACAAGCCCAGCTCCCTAACCATTACACTACACTGTAACCTCTGAGCTACAAGCCCAGCTCCCTAACCATTACACTACACTGTAACCTCTGAGCTACAAGCCCAGCTCCCTAACCATTACACTACACTGTAACCTCTGAGCTACAAGCCCAGCTCCCTAACCATTACACTACACTGTAACCTCTGAGCTACAAGCCCAGCTCCCTAACCATTACACTACACTGTAACCTCTGAGCTACAAGCCCAGCTCCCTAACCATTACACTACACTGTAACCTCTGCGCTACAAGCCCAGCTCCCTAACCATTACACTACTGTAACCTCTGAGCTACACCCAGCTCCCTAACCATTACACTACACTGTAGCCTCTGAGCTACAGCCCAGCTCCCTAACCATTATACACACTACTTAACCTCTACACTGTAACCTCTGAGCTACAAGCCCAGCTCCCTAACCATTACACTACACTGTAACCTCTGAGCTACAAGCCCAGCTCCCTAACCATTACACTACACTGTAACCTCTGAGCTACAAGCCCAGCTCCCTAACCATTACACTACACTGTAACCTCTGAGCTACAAGCCCAGCTCCCTAACCATTACACTACACTGTAACCTCTGAGCTACAAGCCCAGCTCTCTAAACATTACACTACACTGTAACCTCTGAGCTACAAGCCCAGCTCTCTAACCATTATACTACGCAGCCTCTATTTCTTCTTTGCAGTCCAGGGATGTTTCAGTCTGTCCTTGAAAGCACAGTTCACCTGGTGACTCAACACCTTAGCGCCTCACTGTCAACTTCTCTCTGAGTGAGCGGACGTGAAAGTGACATTATCGCCTCCGGTGTCTGCCTTGAAAAAACCCCTCCACCCGCCTTCGCAGGCCCTCGGTGATTAATGATTTCGCACCTCGACGACAATCAGCCCGACAGATAATTTAGAAACGTGTGACCAGGGCACAACAGGGTGTGCTGTCACATTGATTGCACCCAGCCGAGAGGATGCGACTTAGCAAGTGTGTCTACGCGCGCCTGCCTGCGTGCGTGCATGCATGTGTGTGTATGTGTGCATGTGTTGTATGTGTGTGTGTGTGTGTGTGTGTGTGTGCGTGTAGAGTGGGCGGGGGGGGGCAGCTGAGGTGGTGGTGGTTATTGTTTCCACCTCCAGAGGACCCCTCCAGGATGGCGACGGAAAGCTATCTCTGCTTTTCGGCCCGTCCATCGCCCGTTCCGTGAAATTTCCACGGCTCCGGGAAGATCTCCCTGCATCGACACGCCGGCCAGTTTCAGGTTGCTTTATTCCACGTCCTCTTTCTCAAAAGTATTAGACCTCAAATCTGCAAATCCTCAAATCCGCAAATCCCCAAAACCACAGTCCCAGAGTCCCTGGCGCCTGGCAGGTAGGGACACCTGTGATGTGGGAGGGGGAGTGTTGTTAGATCATGAGGGGGTCAGGACAGGTGAGCAGTGCAGCAAATGTAAGAAATCGATATTTACGCAGTGCTCTGTGGTTGATAAGACAGGCATATCTGCTAGTCTGGCCATCAGCGCATGATTTTCAAACATTTGTTTGTATTGCACGAGTCTAGACTACCTGCTGCATTGTGGAGGAGGAGATATGAGCCAGTACGCACAGAAATAACTTTTGAGTAAACAGGAACGGCGATGCCAAAGATAGGGCTGCAATAACGGTGCCATGAGACCCGTTGCACGTTTTATCCGAGAGAGGACGATTTCAGATAACTTTACACAGGAGGCTGCAAACGCATCTCAAATGGGTGTGAATATCCTGTTAGCAAATCAATTAGCGCAAGAGAGACTGGTTTCTGCAGCTCATTACTTTGACTGGACATGCTAATGAGAAGACAAACACTGAGGTAATTATTAATCTATTCGCAGGGGAGCCTCATCCTCTTTTGAGTTGTCTCCTGCATACAGAATTCCTCCGCACACGGGTAGAAAAGAGTGCATGAGTCCCGGAAGAGGTGAAAGAATTTCTCTCCCTCTCGCTGCAACACTCTGCTTTGCTCAGTCATCAGTATTATTATATTTATATGTTATATTATATAAATTATTATGTTGTACAATACTAAGTCAAACAAGAAACTGTCACACATCCTAAACAGTGTCAAATATTAAAAATAATTACGAAATAATACGAAATAATAAAAAGGAGCACAACTTTATCAAGCATAACTTAAAACAGCTATTTCTGTTAGCATCACGGTAATACTTCAGCAGATTGGCGTTATAAGTAACTGAACTGTAATTAAGTAGCCAAAGCTCGTTTTGACAAATCAACAACGCTGTAAAGCTGATGTCATAATGTAAAGCTGATGTCATAATGTCTGCTGTGTGTCTGTGGAGGCTCACAGCAGACTGCTGACCCCCTGCTTACCTCTACCCTCACACCCTCACGTCTATTATTAGGCCCTAGACAGAATCAATTACCCGAGAGGCAGAGAGGAAACACAGGAGCTGGCCATGAAGAGAAAGAGCAAGAGAAAAGCAGAAAAAAGCATCGTTTACAGGTGCAAAAAACTGACAATTTATCTTATTATAAACTTTACTCTGATAATAGTAAAATAAAAGTATGATAAAAGTATTCTTCTTTAACTCATTATTATATTCTTTATCTCTTCTTTTTTTCTCACCTCTTTGGCAGACAGTTTCCTTTAATTGGAAGGAAATTCCTTTATTCCTTTATATTTTTATCCAAAAACAATCTAATTTTTTTTGGGTGCATTTTTTAATAATGTAAGCTCTTGTTTTGTGTTGAAGGATGCAAGATCCATTAGCTTCCTCTGACTTATTTATTTATTTATACAGCACCTTTCAAACAGCATAAAAGCCTATTTGCAATAATGAAAAACACAATTCACCAAATCCTAAGGACAGAAAACGTTAAGTTATTAATCTGTAAAGACAGCAGAAGCAATTACACTGTACAGATATTAAAAATTCATTAAGAGGATAGATAAAAGGATATTAAACGCTGTTCTAACTTTGGTCTTAAAAGCTTACTATGACACAGCTGTTGCAGCGCACAAACAAAGATTTGAGTTTGTTTTTGAGTTTTACAGTGTTCGGTCATATTTCATTCAAAATGCAATAGCCAGTGTTGGGGTGTTCTGTTTGCTCTGCTCCTAGTAATAGCCCATTAACCTGCATGTTGACTAAGATATCCTATCAGTAACTACAGCTGTAACATTGCCAACATCTCTGACACTGAGGTCAGTCCTCACCCGCCCTTATGTGCCCTCCCTCCCAGGGTCCTAAAGCCATACGGTTCATTCCCCCATCCAAAATGTCCTGCCAACTGGATTTCTGCAGTGATGGCGGGTGAGGCCTGTTTACTCAGGTCTTATGGTCTGAGTGATAAGGACGCCATTACGGAATCTCTCCCATCTCTATGATTCACAGACTAAAGTAAATCTACAATGTCTGCCTCCATTTTGCTCAGAGTTACAGTTTATGAAATCCATGCTTAGCGGTGGATCAAAATTTCCAGCCCAGTCTACACTCAGCAGGCCCAGAGGGAGTGAACATTAGTGTTGTGTTACTTTCTGCCTCAGATGACATGAATACCACTTACAATAATGCCACAGTTTCATTTAAAACAATACTGGTTTAATTACTGTAAACTTAATTGTAAACCATCAACGGGACATCGACTTGTCTTCTTGATATCTACCCTCAGACATCCCAGAGCCAGTACATTTTCCCATTATAATTAATCTGGGAAAGATGCTTGTTTCAGTAAGATTGTGTAAGCCATGCAGCTTACACAGCACCACGCAGTGGATGAGAAGATGGAGGCAGACAGGAACAACATGCAGAAAGAGCTGTTTATCAGGACAAGCAACCAGATAAACATCTACTGTCTTAATTACCTTGTTTTTTTTGTTTAGCTTTTTAAAATTAGCAGGAACATTAAACAAAGGAAATCTTGTGGAGGGTTTTCGAACAGCATATGGAGTGCAGGAGACACATATGTTTTGTTTAATGTGTTTCTGAAATCTCACAGATTATTGAGGCGACTGTCAATCACACCAAGGCTGTCCTCGCAGTCTCACACAGCCATCTGGACGTGACAGGAAAATGAAGTCTCCCACAGAAATGCTCCAGAGGAAGATAATCGCAGCGGAGTTCACAGTTCCTCCTGACCTCATTGACAGAGCGACGATTCACCTCTGTTGCTTTGACATGAGAAAAACCCGGCTCCAACCTGCCAACCACCAATTATTGTGTTCAGCCATGACCATAATGGATCATTCTTTAGCTTAAGGGCCAGCCTACTTATTTCTGAAACTCTTTTAACCAACTTTTTTTCCCATAATCCCTCAGGTGAGATGGCGAGCAGAGGTCCAGGGCTTCCCGCTATGATTAAAGAGATGCAAAGAGAGAAAGGTAGCGCTGACCCCTTCAGTCATGGACGCGTTCCAGAAAACCGGTCTCTTCAATCTGGTGTCCAAAGCACCCCCACAGAGTGCCTGCCATAATTAAATACCACCTTCCCCAGGTCTGTAGCGCAGAGTTCTGCTATGCAGAGACTCAGGTGGGTGAGATATGACTTGAGACTCTCTGAGTCAGTGATGCATTTTGATCCGGTGAAGACTTCCATGCGGCTGAACTGCCCAATGACACGACACACAGAGCTGATGGGTAACATTAATCATCGCTGTGCTCAGAAGACGCTTCCCCAGTGGACTGCCTGACACAAGCTGCAACACACATGCCCTGACCATTATCATCACCAAATTCGCATGAGAAATCCTGAATCATGAAAAAATCCAAAATTCCGATAATGACTGTGACCGGATCTCGCTTCCACAGTCAGAATGTCATCCCTTCCCTTGAAAACCGGGAATGTTCGTAGGTTAAACTTATAATCAGCCCTGTACGGCAAAGGATTACCATAGTCAGTCAAACTGCACGGTTCGGTATGGCGGTATTCTCTAAAAATAAACTCCCTCCTGCCAGTCATTTGCACAGTTCATTCCCTTCAGCCCACGATAGAGAAGCTATTATTATTCATTCAAGCTCCCCACTACAACGGTCTGGGCATTATGAAGGGAGAGACTCCTCAACGAAAGCTTTCCCTTTTCCTGCACCCACAAAGGGACGACATTTTGTGACCAAAGTTCCGGAATCTTAGATGTCACATTCTATACACGGAACTGAATCTATCAACAGCACAACAGAGTGCAAAAGAGTAACAGATGGTTCAACTTCTGGGTTGAGCACTAAAGAAAAGTGAACTATATGAATTCTGAAAGAAACATTTCCTCATTGGCAAGGTCCATGTTCCAATATATTTCTATGGAAGGTCCGGTCTCAAAATGGTGTCCTATCACTAGGTTTATAAAACAATAGATAATCTATGACTCCAGTGGAATGTAGTTGTGTCCTTAACCCTTTGAACCCAATTAACACCTTTTGCTTCATCAATGGCTCCCTGTAATCTCTGTGTAATGAACCTGTCACATAATTTAGAGCCATATTCATACATTAAAAAACAAGGCAATTGTCACTTCAATAAAGTGCCATAATCTGTATATCAAGCTTTCAGTTTTATGTGGTTCATTTGGATCTGGCGTACAGCCCAGAAAGAACATAAATAGGGTAAGGATTCAAAGGGTTAAAAAAAAAAAAACAGCAGCACTCACAAAAACACAAATCAGGTGTGAAGGGGCGGGGCCCAAGTGGGAAGGGGGTGGGGTCAGGGTGGGAAGGGGCGGGGCCCATGTGGGAAAGGGTGGGGGAGGGACAGACCAATGGAGGCACAGGAAGATGTAGTAGATGATGTGTTTAAGTTTTATCTACATCCATCTACATCCCACTGTACTTTATTGGTCTGCCTCCTTTCAAAGGCTGTTGCCATAAAAAACCACTACGCCCCATTCCCGTTATAAAAGCAGACTAAACCCATCTCGTGTCCTGTCATTAATTTCACAGCCGTCGAAGCTAACTGGGATATTCATTATGAGTCAAAAAAAAAGAAAGAAAGAAAAGAAAAGGAGGAGGCAGGCTGGGTCCAGATTTTCCCACTGCGCAGATATGTAGATGTCTGTAAATAACGAATAATAGCACTTGGCATTCTGGGAGATAGAATCCACTCCCTCCACAGTGTCTGCAGGTGGCTTCTCATTACTGATTGAATGGAAATTGTGTGGGTGAACACAATTGAAAAGGCAGGATATCGTGATTCACCGGTACAGAGTTATTATGTTACCTGGATGTTTAAGATGGCCCTCAGCCGAATACATATTTAACTGTGAGCCCCCCCAGGAAACGCAGGCATGTGGCTCTCCACATATCTTATTCTCTCCGGGAATTGCACAAAGGGCAATTTTCGATAGAGTACGAGACGTGTGAGGATAAATAACAAAAAGAAAAAAGTGTGCTCTGATGATATGGTGTAGAATGTACAGCATTGTCTATTTCTCATCCCTTTTTCTGGGGTAAGAATCACACAGTTTTTCTCTTCCTCACGGCTGTCGCCCTGTGATAATGGGGGCGATTAGCATTTTGTTTTGTTGGCCGGACGGCGGAGGCTTGTTGGCGAGATAAGAGGCATGGAGGCTCGAGCTCTGGCAGGGCCCTAATGGAATTCCATTCATCTGGGAGACCAGAAGATGGACCCTGAGAGTTCTCCTGCATGGGAAGTCAGTCTGTTCTTTGCAGAAGGTGTCAATGCCCCCCCCTCTCCCCCACTTATTCATCCAAGAACAATAACTACTGTACGATTAAGTGGATGACTTCGATACGTGTGGATTGGACTCTTTTGTTGCTCCTTGCCGGGTCCTTGATCCACACTCCATGACCCCCATCTCCTGGTGGCGGTGACATCATTTCGTTCGCCCGCGAATCTTCTTTATCTTGGAGGGCTGTGCGTGTCCCTCTTCCAGTGATCCAAGCTTTTGCGTGGCTTCTTTTTCACGTGGGCAGCCCAGGACAAAAAAATAAGGGACAGATGACGGATGTCCCTACCCTGATGTGTCATAAGGTGGAGGCCGGTGCCCTTTGACCTCGACTCCATCCAATCAGAGCACCGTTTCGATTTTTATCTCTGGCCTCAACCGCCAGGGGTCAGCTGAGTCAGCATGCAGAGATGTGTCACTCTGAAATGCTTGCCCTTGATCTGATGAGAGAAGCTCACAGCTTGGCAGTTCAAAAAAAAAAAAGACAGATGAACAAAGTGTAACATCCAGCCAATAGAATGTCTTGCATACTGCTGCTCCTTCCAAGGTTCTGAGGTTCCAAGCTAAGCACGTAGCATTATCTGCACGGGCTAACCCCCCCCCCAGGCTTAAGACAGAGGTACGGATTCAGTCACACTCAGCTTCGTTAAATTCATATGACTCTCTAATCAAGACAAACTGAAGCCTCTTTAACGCATGCGCTGGTCTATTTTACAAATGAAAATAGCATGTTCCAAAGGACACGTTTGCTAGCTTCTAATAAAATACAACATGCTGAATGAAAATTATGTTGCACGGTTATTCTTAAGGAATGTTATAATGGCACATCTTTCCAACATCTTGATGCAAAATTAGATGCAAACGCATGGGAAGACATGCAAATTAAATTTAAAAATGCTTGTTTAATGTTATAGTTAAATTAGCAGGTTTTAATGTGCAATTCTCACAGCGTAACTTGTGCAAGCTGTGTATCGCAAATCCACTTCCGGGTTTGGAGGATGCAACTGCCACTTGTCGAAGAAATTCTTTGGGGCCCACTGTGTTGTAATGTGTTTAATTGCATATACCCTCACAAGGGTCGCGTTAAGAAAATGCGTTTGATTAAATCCATCGCAGCATTGAAACCCTCCTGAAATCGCTATCCCTTTCCCATTGATCTCCTGCAGTGCAGAGGTGGAGTTTCTCCTCCGTAGTCTCGCATGTGAGGACAGGTGGTGATGCGCGAGTTCGGGAATCGCCGTTCCGCGTGCTGGCCTGCAGATTGTGCAAAGCCTCTCGTGGGGATTGGAATGCATGCCTCTTCTTCCTCCCTCTGAAGGGAAGCGCGCGACATTTCCGAGGCAATCGTGAAATTAACTACAATCTTTCAGTGCGACGCTGTCACTGCCTGATACAGACCAGCTGAAGAATGAAAGTCTGTACTTACCACACTGCACTTTCAAAAACGAGTTCAAATTTTCACGACTTGAGAACATTTTTCTCAAATAAGCATAATAATCTGCCTGTAGGATGAGAATGATTGACTTGAAAAGATGTTTTTAAGCAACAATTATAATATTGAATATTCTTGAGGTAAAATGCAGTGTAAGACGATTAACCTTAAAACCATAAAAGATGTTATCGTCTCATTTTAAGTTCATATAACCCATTCAGGTTTAATTTTTTTCAGTTCTGGTACCACATGAACCACACACAACAATAGGGAGCTACCCATAAAACTTTTCAGTCGATTCACTAACTCCAAAGATTTATCTCAGGTATTTTTTTTCACAGGGAGTGAGAACACCATCTACGGTCCGCAGCGAGGAGGGAATCGATCCCAGTTACACCCCTGTCAAAAAAAGCTCTTTGAGTGGTTTGTACACCGCCTTCAAACAGATCGCCTCTACGGCGGTAAACGTGGGAGTTAGCATCGCTGTTCAGGCTGCTTCCTGATACTCTAACGATGAGTTTCTTTCTTTCTGCTGCCTGGTTTAACGCCCCATTGCGCATACAGTTAATGACCACACGGGGAGTTTTACAGTCAGCTCTGAGTGCGTGACATTTTAATGGGAAGTCAAAGAACATGCCGCAGGAGAAACTATGTTCCCCCACGCGTTTATTTTAGTTTTTTTCTTCGCAGAAACACACCCCATCGGCCATACAGATCAACCCTGATCATGTCTCCCAACGTTGCTGTCGCGCACGAGAGGGGCTGAGCATTGGAGCCACCCGAGATCGGGCCGCGGCTGGGGACGGGGAGACGGCGGAAAACTAATAAGATGTGATTGGATTTGGCCTGCGCCGCTGCCGTCTCTCCTCAGCTACCGCTGCTGCTGTGAGCAGAGGGTGGGGAGGGGGGCATGGGAGTAAGGGGGGTGTGGAGAGAGAGAGGGCGAGCAGCCTGCTCGACTGACTGCACCAGCATTGAAACAGGTGAACGCCAGCACTAGCGCTAACAGAGACACGTACCGCACTCTACCGGCATTTCATCAATTCATCCTTGCCAACTTCTGGAAAAAAAGGCACATCCAAAACCAAAAACCACTCTAAAATTCCCTGTAATACAGCCTCATTCAGCATTTTCACTTTTGATTTTATCCCCTTTTCACACAGAGCTATCATGCTCCTCTCTGAACGGTGCATTGCAACAACTTGCTAAACAGAAAGCATGCTTTCTCTCTATGGCCTGATGAATGCTGGACCAGCATTGTGCAGAGGCAGTAATATGCATTTCTGTAGTGCTCAGGTCAGGATCAGAGTGTTCCCTCATAGTACTCGTACATCAGCTCTGCAGGGCTGAATCTTCATTTGGACTAACACACAACTAACACGCAAAAAGTTGATGCACCCAAAGACAATAAGCGTTTTATGCATAATAGACATTAAAACACGCCATGCAGTCTCTGTGTCACCTTTGGTTTGGCAAAAGCACTGTGAGTGATATCATCTGTCTTTCCAGTTATATAACTGAAAAGTCAAGCCGCAAAAGACAGAAAGCATGAAGGGTGCATTAAGCCGGTCTGCAAGCAGTCAGCGTGTTGTGTGTTGAAAAATGAGAACGCAAAAAGAGAGATTAAAATCTGCAGTGACTCCAGCAAAAAAAAAGTACGGGAGTGAAAAACAGTAGTGATTAAATATTAACGTGGCTGTCCAGTGCATTAAGGAATTGTATCGCATTGACTCACAAAAGAGATTCATTACAAAGACACTTTTGATTTTTTTTTTAAATTGCATTTATGCTGAAACCCTATTTCGGCTGAAGAGAAAAAGGTAATGAAATGAACAAGAGGAAACAAAACATGAAAAGAGTGATGGATGCTGTAACTGAGGATCAGAGAAAAAAGCCCCCTCTTTGAAGCCCTACACTGAACCCCCATCCTCCTAAAAAAAAGTAATTATTTGAGACAATTATGAACTTCAGTCACCCAGAAAATAAAGCAAACAGCTGCAGAGAACCAAGGCACAAATACACAAACACGCATTAATCACAGGTGGTTTGGTTTAAAAAAAAAAAAAAAAAAAGTAAGTGACACTAACAGACAAAGCGCTGCCGACTGTGGGAGCAGAGATCACAAACCTGCTCCGTTCCCCCGTCCTCCTTGTCCCCGTCCCCCTGGCTGACAGGCAACCTGTTTCAGATTCAGCGAGCAATCACATCACACAAAGAGAGGGACGGGCTGGAAGCCAGCAGGTTGGGGGGGGGGCTGTCCTGCCCCGATTTGCTTTGCTTTTTTTTTTTTTGGTGGAATGATCTGATACGCGGTGGCGGCGGGGAACGGAGAGGTACTCACCGGCACAACCGTTTCCCTCCTCTTTCTCTCTCGCTCTCCTCTTTTTTTTCTGTCTCCCCGCACTCTCCTCCGTCCTCCGTCTGCTCCCCGATCCGCTCCCTCCCCTGCCTCCAGACAGACTGAGTCTCTGCTGAGTGGAGGACCCTGTTTCTATCCCGTTTCTATGGCGCTGCCAGCACAGCTCAGCTCAGCTCAGCCCAGCCAGCAGGACTCTGTGTGTTCCACTAAAGGGCTGTGAGACAGTCACTAACACATCATGGACAGCCCTGCTTTATCCCTGCTGGTGCAACAATTCAGTTTCCTTATTTAGCTGCGCCCCCCCCCCCCCCCAACCCACCATCAACACCCTTATTCCCTCCCTCTCAAGCAGCCCCTACTGTGATCTTATCTTATTTCTGTTTTGTCAGGGAGGAGGGGGGTAAGGTGGGGTGGGGGGGTATGGTCCAGGGGGACAGTGACAAATACATATTATTAACATTATGCTGAAAAAAAGAGGGGGGAGGAGATGAACAAAAGGAGGAGGCACATTAAGTTGAGGTGTATGCATATTTTCATATATGTATGAATATTAATGAGCAGTCCTCATGAATATCAAACAGCTTTGTAAATAGATGCCGATGTTTGGGCCGCAGCAGTGGGTGTTTAGTGCCGGGATGGGGGGTGGCAGGGGTGGGGGGGGGGCGTTTTATGATGTTTTTGTTTGTTTTATTTTGTTAAGAAAGAACGAGATCAAGCAAATACATGTGTGTGTGAGGATGAAAGGGGTCTTTACATAGGGAAGCTGCAAACATACACACACACACACACACACACACATACAGTCGCTCTGTGCTTTGCTCCAGCAGACTGGATAAACAAACGGGCTATGGGACTCATACAAGAGTGTCATGAAGCATGCTGCATTGATTTGAGATGGTCCTGAGCAGATATTTTCTGATACAGCCAAGACCGGGGGTGGTGTGCCGGGGGTGGAGGGGGTTTGTCCGCTATGCCGTCCCATGTGCAGTGCAGATATAGGCTACTTCTCCCAAGATTAGCATCATCGCAACGTCGCCAGCGCTGAGAACGGATGCTGAGAATGGATGTGCGGGGGGGCGTACAAATATGCCGTTCCTCCTCCCCCCCCCATCTCTCTTTGTTGTTTCACGCTGACTCTTATCTAACAACAAACTCGATGCGACGCACTCAAGGAAAACCACAGCATTGAGAGGGAGCGGATTCTTTTACATGAAATGAGATGAAAGCCACTGGCGATTGGGATCATCCCCTGCTTCAGCACACTCAACATGACACCTATCGGGATGATCTCTCCGAGCAAGGCCAGTTATGAAATGGAGAGCATCTAATAAAATGAGATGTACTACTTCAATAAACTTCAAAGCCTGCGTTAAGCATCCGCAAACGCCTGAAATTAATAAATCACCGTCTGTGGGATTTTATTCCGGTGGTGCAAACTCATGGCAGTCAAGGTCAAAACAGAGCGCATCACCTGGTGTAATTGCCACTGAGTTTATTTCAAAACCGTGTGGTGTCAGTTCCACATAGTCAGAAGGCCTCAGTTACCTGGCTGTAGCCAGGTGCAGTCACATTCTAAGCTGCTATGAAATGAACTTCAGCCTGACTGCAGAGTTTTGGGTTCTGAAATACAGCAGAACCCCAGATATGCAAATACCTGTGGTGGGGATTAAGGTAATTCTGTAAATCTGAAAGATCTGTAACTCTGAGAGGAATGCTAAAATAGCATTTGAAAGTCAGAAATCACATCCTGAAATCCCTTTTCTGTTTAACACTGCATAATACTTGCTCATTGTTGATTTACTTTTAAAGAGGATTTTCTAATTTTGTAGCTACCAGCCATCACCATCAATTCAACAGCAGGGTTTTCCTGCAAAAAATTGTAACCATGTTTTTGCTCTCACAAAAAAAAAAATTGAATCCCAGCCCTGCCATTCCCAGCTGTAGCCTGAGGTTCACATTGACAAGGCAGCAAACAGCTCAGCATCACATGGGTAACGAGGGGTTAAGCCAGTTAAAATGCTTAACCCCTATCTTTCCCTGGTGAGGCAGTGCCAGGTGTTGACTTGTCAGTGTGGACTTCTGGCTATAGCTGGGATTTGCTCTGTGGTGGTTCTCCCCAAGCCGGGTCCAGCGCCTGCAGGTTTGTGAGCTGATCGTGCATTGTTTTTTGTTTGTTTTTTGATGGCATGAGCAGTGTGTGACTGGTGTCCCATCTGCAGTTTGGAGAAAAGGGAGGGGCTTATTTCTATGGCAATCGGAGGAGTCACATGTGTGGCTGTTTACTCCCAAGTCTGTGGATCAGTTTGGGGGGGTCGGGGGGGGGGGGGGGGGGGTGGTTGGTTTAAAAAATTGTTTAATGCTCACTTTTCAGCATCTTTTCTTTTTTTTACAATTGAGATACTTTTGAGATAAAGACAATTAAAAGATAGATATTTGCATTTTATTCAACCATGTCTAGCTACTTTTCCACACAACCGGGTAGCTAATCACTCACAGAGGTTGAGTTTTTAGATTAATGACTGACTTAACTTTCTTTCGTCTTTAGCTTTTTAATTTCCCCAAGTGCGATTCTTCAAAAGTGTTTCTTAAAAACAGCATTAAAAAACAGCTGTTTCTTAAAACCGTATTCTAATTCCCCCCCACCCTGCCCCACCAAAGCACTGAGACATGTCCCTTTGTCTAATTGTCTAATTATTCTTAAGTATTAAGCATATTAGTCATTGGACAGTAACATAGCAGTTTGGTCCAATGATGACCTTTCTGTAGTATTGTTCAAGCTTGATATGGCAGTTAGAATGCTACTTAAGTTTTTTGTTCTTTTTGAATGCTACACGTTTTCATATCTCCGGGTTCCATGTCTCATAGGTTCTCAAACCAGTCATTAAATATAATACAGTCTTTTATTTTTCATTGCACCACAATTTTGAACTGCCAAAAAAAGAGCCTTTTGAGGTTTAAAATATTTGTTTATAGGATCTATTGCCATGGGTGATTGCAGCGCACAGTCTGGGCTGTTTGACGCGCTGCCTCGCAGGGCTTAGTGCTGCGTGATTTTGGGAGGGTGGAATAGCTCCGATGGCTGAACGCATTCATTATTCCATTCAAACGGCGTTTTGTAAAAATGATATTTGTTTTCCCATCAGCACTTGCCAGAAGGTGATCAGTATTCACCTCTCCAGTTAGCACTGGTAATTTCATAATGTGCAGCAAGGGCTATTTCATTTATGAATGTGACAATACTTTTATTTATCGCTTTGCATACTTCATTTACCCCAACGTCCGTAAATAAAATTGATGTGCCCACCGCACGGTTATTATGTGAACTGCCTCTGAATTGTTTCTGTTTAAATTTAAAATTGCGGGCCACACGCCGCATCACAGCTACTGCATTTTATTTTTATTTACAACATACTGAAGCTGAAACCATTCTCTCTGAATTACACAAATGGGTTGTGGCAACATTAATATAGTTTCATTCATCTGAACTGATATTATTAGCAAAATATTATAATCTCATTTTAATATATGTTGATGTTATATTATGGATTGTGAAAAGATGCAGCCTCCCAATAATATGGAAATTAATCAAAATAAAACTTTACGCTTTGGCACATTGATACTTTCCAAAGTCCATATTATTTTTAATCACACTTTAATTCTCTAACATAAAGACGGATGAATAAATACAATCAGCTAAAGGCAATTGGCATCACTGCTATCCGTGCTGCTTGGAGATAAGACACAAAGAGTTTCCCTTTGCTTCATCGCCATGTGCTTACATAAAATGAGGTCACATTTTTCAGTGGACATGCAGGCAGGTTTCCCATACACCTCATTTGTGGCATTTATGATCATGTTGCGTGGAACAGCCTGCAGCCGCACCAAGCTGCAGCATTCAGTCTGTCTCAGGCTGTCATTTTACAGGTCCTGTCCAGCACACGAGTCTTATTTAGATCAATCCAGTAACACTAAGGGACTCTGGGTAACAATTTAGATTGGATAATGCAAAAAAAAAAAAAACAGTTATAAACACAACAATAAGTTGTTTATAATCACTGTTAATCTACTTATTAATCACTAGATATCATTTGCTGATGTGGTAGAGAACATTACTAAATGACACTTTAAATTAAGTTTAATAGTAGGGTAGTAGCTGTGATAGCGATACTCGTTAAAGTAGATTGCTGTTCATTTTCAGTGCAGTATGGACAGTTGTATCTTGAGAATATCTGCATATTTGCTTTGCAAATACCACACTGAGTAACAGGACCCATGACTGGAAACGCAGCTCTGAAAGATTTGTTTATCTTTGTGGATTACTCTGTCCTCTCCAACTGTTTTCAGAAGCATTCTAAAACAGATCAATGCACTCTGTTAAGCCAACATTCAGTTCACTTTAATAAAAACAAACTGTTTGGTCATTTCAGTAAATTTGCCAATTTATCTTTATGGTACATTACACCACTAATATCCTCTATTGTAATTATGATTTTATTTGCTTCATTCATGCATTGTGTATGAATGGGAAAGAAACACCTCTATTTAAACTGGATTTTGTATAGATTTTTTACATTGATGCTCAGTCTTTTATAAGACATTGGCTGGTTTATCCCTCTTCTGAATCTTTTTCCAGCTCCTTCCCTCCTTTGAATTTTAACATAAGAATGATATTTTTAGCCATTCCATAAACATGTGCGTTAGCGAGACTGGACAGCGCACTGTGGCTGAAATCTGCCATTTCAGGAGAACAGTTCATCTATCAGCTCCAAAACAAGTGCTGTTCCACGATAACACAGATATCGAAAAAAAAAAGAGAAAATAAATATGAATATTTTACAGAGCAGAAGGAGGCTGTAACCAGCTCAGATCACTGTGCCCATAAAAAAGAAAAACAGTCACAACCACGCTCAACTACTGGAGGATGACCTTTTAAATCAGATCCAAGCTAAACTATGGGTTTAATTTAAAAAAAAAAAAAGAATTGTCATCAACTCCATATCGGCTGCCGATGCCCCTCGTAGTGTCCCTGAGCAAATTCAGGTTAACTCTGTGCAAATTACAGATGAGTCAAGCGAGCTGGTGAATCAGCGCATTATAGCTGACTGCTTCCTCGCTGACGACCTTTCATATTCAGATCACAGCACGCCCATGAGCTGCCATGTCAATCCAACCTGCCATCCATGACCGCGTCAGAGCACCAGGTGAAGCCTTGGAATCTGTAACAGATTGCCCCTCAGGTGGGGTTCAGGCCGCACACAACGCCAAACTGAGAGGTATGCATGATGAGCTGTCATGGCGCTTGCTTTTCTTACATTTGTTTTATATTCAGCCAGATTTTCCAAGCAACCACCACAGCTAATAACATTCTCAAAGAAATTTTCCAGTTTTTTTATATAAGTGGATGTTTACTTGAGCCAGCCAGGAGAAGTGCCTCTGTTAGGGGTACAGCAGCAGTGCGCTACCTGGGATCTGA
This sequence comes from Albula glossodonta, assembly GCA_019788955.1. Lineage (NCBI taxonomy): Eukaryota > Metazoa > Chordata > Actinopteri > Albuliformes > Albulidae > Albula > Albula glossodonta. The sequence goes on along the minus strand of JAFBMS010000056.1, from coordinate 1,625,037 downwards.
ACCCGAAACCACCATCACAGCTGCCCCTCTGATCAATCAGGTGACTTCCTGTGGAGAGTACTTACTCCACTATGTTACATTGCACTTACTAAAATGTGTGTGCATGTGCATAAGTGTGTGTGTGCGCGTGTGCTTGCATGTGCTTGCATGCACGTGTATGTGTTTGTATGCATGTGTTTGTGTGTATGTGTGCATACGTGTGCTTAAATGCATGTGTGCATGCATGAGTTTGTACTTGCATGTGAATGTACGTGATTGCATGCATGTGTGTGTTTGTGTTTGTGTGTGTGTGTGTGTGAAAGAGAGAGAGTTTGTGTGTGTTAAACAACAATCCCTGGCTCCAGAACCAAACCGCTCCTCTCCCTCTCTCACAGCAAATAATGAAAATCTGCCTATCTTAAATATCAATACTGCCTGTCCTTTGACAACCAAAGCATCTTCCTGAGTACAGACTGTTTCCACAAAATGCCATAGCTCCACTACAGTGGCCATAGAAGTTGTAAATGGTTCTGCAAATGCCATAGACAACTGGGGTATTTAGCAATTTCCACAGAGACAGCAGGTGATGAGATATTGATTTAGGGACTGATAAATATTTAGTGCCAGAGAAGCCAGCTGGTTTATGAAATAATCTCCTTAACAAAAATCAATGTGTTTTGAAAACATAAATTTTACAAATATCTAAGAGCATCAGAACATTGCCGTTATCATTGATATTAGCAAAGATATTATATTCCGCACCCTTTTCTTATTTATGGCGTGAATTAAATGGCTAGACAGTGCAGAGTGCCAACCAACCTTTAATAACAGTGCAAGGATAAGCGTTACCTGATCTCCTGCTCGCCTTTGAATCACCTCTCTGATTGCACTAAGTCCTAATAAGCCCAAATGCATGTGTTTTGGGAAAAATATGTCCAAGTCGCACAGATATTCTCATCACACATACTTCGTCCTGTGGTCTGAAAAGTGACATGTCAGAGCCATATAGGTATTTTGGCAGTGATGGTATGGTTTTCTGATTAGGGTGACATACTTTGTTGCATAAATTACAGCTGTGACATAGCTATCCTTGACCACGCTCTCCTTCTGTTTCAGAAGTAATAAAATCGGGAGTTAAGATGAGCATCAGTGGGTCTTTTGACACATGATTAAAACACAAACCACCAGCTCATGCAGCTTCAATGAGATCCGATAGACACAGATCACAAATATGAAACGAGTAAAATCAATGAGTAAAATCAATGATCTATTACGGCATCGCTAACAATATATTATGGAGGTACTGTATGTGTGTGTGTGTCTGTGTGTGCAGTTCCCTAGCCTCTCAAAAACCCCAGGCAAACATAGCTGCAATATATTGTGTTTCATTAGCATCGTGAGGCAAATCTCGCATCTCTTCCATCACTGTGCTCTTGGAGAGATGACAGAACGCTGGTCCCCAAAGACGCACTGATGTATTCCTTCACAGAGTTATTCAGGGACATCTCCCTCTGCACCCCCGCTGCACCCCGTCTCTGGCTTATGATGCTGAGGAATACAACGCTCCTCTCCAGCGAGTCGATACCTTCCCAGGTCCCCAAAAGCCTTCTCTGCATTCACTAACATGGCCTTCAGTCCCTGAACTACGCCGCAGTTCATAAAATACAAGTTGCAAGAGCAGCTGAAATTACAAGCATTTCTTTCACCAAACAAGAGGAATCGCAAGCTCCCAAACTTAAATATTTGATGAGTGTATCTGCTTGAAAGTATGTGTATGTGAAATATGAAATATATAAAAATATGATTTAGGAACAGTTGCTTTACTCCTCTGTATAGCACTGCCTCTCTTTCCTATTCCCCCTTTGACCTGAGAATACTGTGTTCCACTCCATCAGTAAGTTTCCTGTTTTCTCAAAAGCTGACCTGAACAGAAATCCTTGTGAGACAAATCTATATCTCACTGGGATCTACCTGGTTGAATGATGTTATGGTTAATTAGGGTGCACTCAGCATACACTGAAATAAGTCTTGTGGGCTTTGTGGCCCGTGAAACCATGGAAACAGAGAAACTTCTGCTTCGCTTCCCCCGTCAGATTTGCGTCCTGCCCTTTCCTGGAGGCCTCGTGTTCGGCTGTCAGTCATCGAGCCGTGTTTTATGAGGTGCATTTGAGATCACCTTATCCAACTTAGCGGGAGGTTGTTTTCTTAAGAACCGGCAGTATGAAACCATCAATGGATCAGGGGCCCTAAACATTCTTTGAGGACACATTACCTGTATGGAGAGTTCATGTACACCCCTTCTACTCAGCTTCCACGTTTCTCACACAGAAATCTCCTAATCGACATGAAAAACATCAACTGCAACAACAACAACAACAATAATCATAATATTGGGCTGTAATAATAATGGATCTTTAATCTCCGCATCTCAATTTTTTTCCATTTAAAAGGGGAGAAACTCATTCCAACTAAAGGCCAGTATCCACGTAAGTAAATCACAGCGTCGTGCTAAGGAGAAATGGGGATATCAGTGTTCAGGAGAGGTGCTGTGTGTCACACAGGTTTGTGAAAGGTTTGTGAAAGGTTGTGAAAGTTTGTATGTCCTGTATTGCGTTAGAAGATACCTGGCTACATGTATGTGACTGGACAGTGTAACAGTGTGAACTGTGTAAGTTGCTCTGGATACCAGCATACACCTGTGATGTCCGATTTTATGCCCAGAACTTTCATTGTATTACACCAGGAGAAGAGAGGTGTGGATCACAGAAAGCCGACAGCCCCTCCAGCATCAGTGCAATGGAAGGTCTCAAAGGTCTGCAGTTTTAGACAGTTTCTTTTTTATTTTAATCCCCCAGCGATTGTGTCTACCTTGAGATTTTCTGCTCCCTGCACACACTGGCTGCCGGCGAGACGGTTTTGTGATGAAATCGCTCAAACGGGAGGGAGGGAGACAAGCGCAGGCTAAGGCTGATATGGAGAGTGATGGACGGGATTCAGACGCTTAAATGAGGTAAATGGGGGGTGACAGGTCACATGACCAGACAGAGGAACATAGGGAGTGACGGGTCACATGACCAGACAGAGGAACATGGGGAGTGATGGGTCACATGACCAAAGAGAGGAACATAGGGAGTGACGGGTCACATGACCAGACAGAGGAACATGGGGAGTGATGGGTCACATGACCAGACAGAGGAACATGGGGAGTGATGGGTCACATGACCAGAAAGAGGAACATGGGGAGTGACGGGCCACATGACCAGACAGAGGAACATGGGGAGTGATGGGTCACATGACCAGACAGAGGAACATGGGGAGTGATGGGTCACATGACCAGACAGAGGAACATGGGGAGTGATGGGTCACATGACCAGACAGAGGTACATGGGGAGTGATGGGTCACATGACCAGACAGAGGAACATGGGGAGTGATGGGTCACTTGACCAGACAGAGGTACATGGGACGTGACGGGCCACATGACCAGACAGAGGAACATGGGGCGTGACGGGTCACATGACCAGACAGAGGTACATGGGACGTGACAGGCCACATGACCAGACAGAGGAGCATGGGGCGTGACGGGTCACATGACCAGACAGAGGTACATGGGGCGTGACGGGTCACATGACCAGACAGAGGTACATGGGGAGTGATGGGTCACATGACCAGACAGAGGAACATGGGGAGTGATGGGTCACATGACCAGACAGAGGTACATGGGGCTTGACAGGTCACATGACCAGACAGAGGAACATGGGGAGTGATGGGTCACATGACCAGACAGAGGAACATGGGGAGTGATGGGTCACATGACCAGACAGAGGAACATGGGGCGTGACGGGTCACATGACCAGACAGAGGTACATGGGACGTGACGGGCCACATGACCAGACAGAGGAGCATGGGGCGTGACGGGTCACATGACCAGACAGAGGTACATGGGGCGTGACGGGTCACATGACCAGACAGAGGAACATGGGGAGTGATGGGTCACATGACCAGACAGAGGTACATGGGGCGTGACGGGTCACATGACCAGACAGAGGAACATGGGGAGTGATGGGTCACATGACCAGACAGAGGAACATGGGGAGTGATGGGTCACATGACCAGACAGAGGTACATGGGGCGTGATGGGTCACATGACCAGACAGAGGAACATGGGGAGTGATGGGTCACATGACCAGACAGAGGTACATGGGGAGTGATGGGTCACATGACCAGACAGAGGAACATGGGGAGTGATGGGTCACATGACCAGACAGAGGAACATGGGGAGTGATGGGTCACATGACCAGACAGAGGAACATGGGGAGTGATGGGTCACATGACCAGACAGAGGAACATGGGGAGTGATGGGTCACATGACCAGACAGAGGAACATGGGGAGTGATGGGTCACATGACCAGACAGAGGTACATGGGGCTTGACAGGTGACATGACCAGACAGAGGAACATGGGGCTTGACAGGTCACATGACCAGACAGAGGTACATGGGGAGTGACGGGTCACATGACCAGACAGAGGTACCTGGGGAGTGATGGGTCACATGACCAGACAGAGGAACATGGGGAGTGATGGGTCACATGACCAGACAGAGGTACATGGGGCTTGACAGGTCACATGACCAGACAGAGGTACATGGGGCTTGACAGGTCACATGACCAGACAGAGGTACATGGGGCTTGACAGGTCACATGACCAGACAGAGGTACATGGGACGTGACGGGCCACATGACCAGACAGAGGTACATGGGGCTTGACAGGTCACATGACCACACACCAAAACAAACAGGTATTATTTATACATTCCGGCACTAATTTACACCTGCTTCGGTCTGCAAGCTCAGAGGGTAACCGAATTGTTGAGTTCCCTGCTTAGAAGTTTAATTGCTTATTGGCTCGTTTGAGACCCAGTGTAACTGCTGCAGGGCCGTATCAGACTTTTGTGTTTAAAATAGGCAAAGTGAGTATGCTTAAATAAATTGGCTGGTGACACTTAGAGCATTTAAAGGTCGCTCTAGGTTGGAATTGAACAAACTCGATACATGAAGTACGACTTGGCCATCACGTAATCTCTCTTCTGACCTGAATTTTCTAGAAAGGTGTCACTTTGTTCCTGCAACAAGTGACAACATCAGCTTCTGCCGTGCTATCTGTCGACGCCATCTTAATTTGTTCCTCTGTCTCTTGCTTCTGTTCCTGAAAACGTTAAGGACAGCCCACATTATGTGTTCTTGGATCCTGCTGCCAACATCCAGCCAGCCATTTAAAAACAATCTTAATGTCTCTGAGAACCCTTTGTCACAGCCTCCAAGTTCTATTTTTGAAATGTCCTGCAATAAAAAATAAAATTACATATTGTTCTGGGCACGTATACATAAAACATGATTTTGCTTAGGGCGGTGTGAAACGGGTGATAGATTTAGGCTTTACTCCAAGTCGTCAGCTTTCGCCCAGTGTAATGCGAAGTGACCACTCTCTTCTGTGGAATAGCGGCTGAAGCGCTTAGGCTGAAAGTAGTGTCCACCCCCCCGGGCCCAGTCCAAATTAGGAGCTGCCTCTCAGCTCCACAGCTGTTCACCAGCACAGCTTTTGGAATATATATTTATTTGCCGTGATTACACACCCTATTGCTTGTAATTAGGGGCATTGCTGAAGGCTGTAGTCAAATTGTCTTTGTATTCATTATTTGTGACATTGTAATCCGATGTAGCTGCTGTCAGATAAGGGACAAAGCTGCTAGCACAGGAAAACAACATCACATGAGCACAGAATGAACTCCAGAACATGAGGGCTCGACAGGATAAAATTAGAGCAAAGCAGAGGAAAGTGTTTGTAATGTGTTTGTAATGCGTTTGTAATGTGTAATGTGTTTGTAATGCGTTTATAATGTGTTTGTAATGTGCAATGTGTTTGTAATGTGTTTGTAATGTGCTCTTTTCATCAAAAAATATGCACTGAAAAAAACCATTTTGATTGAATTGCAAATAAAAACGCTGGGACTGTTTGATTAGATCCTGGCCTAAGCGTTTTTTTATTTCCCTCTTGTGAATGAATCTTCAGGCTTTTATTTTGTTCTTTAAATGTAATTTACCTGGGCTGTTGTCTTGTGAGCTTGACAGAACGTTTTCAGAACAATGAAACGACGTCCTTACAGCGTTTGAGGTACATTCACATCACGACATTGCGTCCAACCCCAGTGAAAATATGACCTGAATTTTTCTGAATGTTATAGGAACGTTTTGTGTTTGCCGGGAAGTTATGCCCAGAATAAAGAGCGACGGTGGCGACTGAAGGCTGGGTCAGTCTTCACCACAGCTTCCTCACAGCATCATTCATCTTTGTAATGAGCCGTATATCAATGGAGTGCTGTCATAGAGGCATAAATAGAGAGCTCCATGCCTGTGTACCGTTTCCCCTAGCCAGGGGACTCTGGGAAAAGAGATCCAAAGAGAGCCCCACTCCACCCTCCAAGTGCGCCCCCTTTGGGACCGGGTTCTGAGAGCGAATCTAAATCGAAATCTAGTCCCCGTTATTCAAAGGCATCTCGGGGGAGGACTTTAATGGAGCCACTGAGAGCATTCCCAAACCCTTCAATCCATCGGCTATGTCAGCCAAGACAACTGATTTAGGGATGAGCGGACGAAGGGGGAGAACCCAGGGAGGACACGTCTTAAATCCGGCATGAAAACAATTTTGGAGAAAAACAAGTCACAAGAAGCATTTTGAAATGGGAGGGGTCTGAGGGAGACCCAGGAAACCCTCAATGGCACCACCCAATGTTCCAGCGGCCATTTTGTCCTCACACCCAAAGGTATAACTTTGCTGTGAACGTTGAACATTGAAAGCTTTGAAGTTGCTTGTGGTACAGATCTTGGATGGACATACCCACCCCCCATTTCTTCCCTCAGATAGCTTATGTGGTTGTACTGATGTAATTATTTCTGTATGTTTACCCTTCTGTGTGTTGAATGTTACGTTTCGTCACACTGCCAACCTCTAAATACCCCCAATGGTCATTTTTTTAACCGCGAGTGCAGAGGAGGTCAGGGATACTGCAAGACTTTTAGCACTACTGGGGCACGGGCCCCCAGCGCTCACATCCTCACACTTGCAATTTATGATATTTTTAAAAACTAGTGATTTTTCATGATCATGTGCTGGGGCACAACAAATTATTTCTGGGGCGTGTGTCTAGTGACAGCCCTGGGGGAGGTAACAGATGGGCACAGGTAGTAGGAAAAATTAAGGCTTTCTGTTTCTGTCTGAGCTCCGGATATAATTATTTTGTTCATCTCAGAAGAGCTTATAGAACAATTATGCTTCAGCATCCATGGAATGCAGAAACGCACTAATTGGAGGGACATGCACAAGTGGATGGCAGCGCAAGCACATGCTTCATTATTATAATCAGTTCGTCTCTCTGCACTTTGTTGCGTGTTTGGAATTAGTCCGTATTTGTGTAGCACTTGTGCAAGAAACAACGCTTTGTGCTCAAGCGCTGCCTGCCGTCTCACACATGAAACGAATCGGTCGCGTAAACAAGCCGCGGGCCCGAAACAACTGAGGCGGACACAAGGAATCCCTTTACGTTCCACCGATTCCATATGAACCGCGACAATGGTGTCGCTGAAGTCCTGACAGGAATCGCTCTTGTCTTCTTTTACAAAAATAAAAATAAAACATATTTCAGGAGACAAATAAAATTCAGAGATGTCTGGAGTTCTGTTTCTCTCTCTTTCTCTCTCTCTCTCTCTCTCTCTCTCTCTCTCTCTGTCGCTCTCTCTGCTGCAGCGGGGACCGAGGTTGCTGGCATTCCGAGACAGCGGTCGACATTTACGCTCATGTGAGCATGTCAGGTTGTTGACCACGATCAGCAGAAATTATCGTTAAGGGCTGCTGACCTGAGACAAACAATTCTTCATCTCTCAGACGATGGCAGATTAGTATGGTTGAAAAAGATTGAAGATATTCTGCGCACAAAGGGAAAAAGTTGCAAGGGAATATTACTATTGTTTTGCATTCAGTCAAAACAATAGTAATATTGTTACTGTTGAAAGTGCCATTAGCCAATAAATACGGAATTGATTTCAACACAGTAATGATTTCTGCATGAGGTTCATTACTTCACTGATCAGCATCAGACGCTGGGGATAGCTTTTCTGCAGATTTCAGCACAACTGACTCAAAGATTGCTTTAAAATGACCCCACTGACGCCGTTTGGTCGCATTTGCTGGATCCACACGAATATCATTGCATGGATGAAAATAACACTTCAAACGTACATCAGTATGAGTCAGCCCAGGTGCGATTGAAAGGAGGTGAGTCTGGCGCTTTGGTCATTACACCCACAGTTTCAGAAAGCAGAGGCCGAGAGTGCGTCATACAGGTGCGCACAGGAAACGTCACAGCATTCCTACCTGTGCCTTTCACGTGCTTTTGCCTTATACCTGTGTTTGCGCTAGGTCGTTTTGTTACTGGATACCAAAACCAGCAATTACTTAATATTACGTACAGCCATTCCCCAACATACAACAGAGTTCTGTTATGACCGACCGGCTGTATCTCGAAATTGACGTAAGTAGGACGTATGTCAGCATGGTATGTTGAGGCACACATGTATCATGTAGAAGCATGTACTTAATGGTGGGATGTCATCTGACGGTCACTATCGTACGCACGCAGCCATTTGCACTGGCGGATACGTATTTTTCTGTATTTTTATTTTTTTTTTAAATTTATTTATACAGTCTTTTGTTTGGTCGTATGAACGGATGGTCATAAATCACACAGGTCGTACGTCGGGGTGATACATTTGGATTGCTCAAAAACATTAACGTCATCTGATTATTTTTGGATTACTTTGTCGTGGGGAGTTGGGGGTTGGGGGTCGTCGGGGGAGTGATAGATACAAATCTGTGATATTTGTCAAACTGGAGGAAATAGCAGGCAGTCTCTGCCTCCAGTACCATATTGTAGTTCCGCCCGTTTTAGATGCCATTCTCCCATCAGTGGCCGGACGCCATAGCAATATCCAGCAGAGGAGAGGGCTGCAGCAGGATATGAGAACCAGCCTCATTTATCTGTCTCTCGCAGGGTGTTTGTGTCTCCGCGCTCCGGCCGTGACCTCCTATCTCTTTAAAAAATGAAGCAGATCTGCCGTGTTGACCGGCTTAACCTCCGTCCCGGACTTAATGGAAAAATGCATTCTCAGTATGATTTAGCCATGTGAACCTTGGTTTTTAATTATGCACGACTGTCCCTTCGACCCCTGTTGTTTTAATTTAGCTCCCACAGAGGTCTGCGTTTAGACAGACCTCTCCAAGCTGAATGCGATTCATAAAACCCTTGTACAGAATAAAAGAGGCAACTTGAGGTGTAATTGTCAGTTTGTTTTTCTGTTTACCAGCAAAATGGCTGCGCTTGTTGTTTTGGAGCACTGTTTCATGGCACTTTGTCTAACAAGGGTTTACACTTACATTAAAAATGCAGTTTTGGAAATATGATAAAAAAAAAAAAAAATGTATGTGAAGAATAAAAGTGTGCTTTAAAAAGACACTGGAGTTTAACCCTGTTACAGGAGCTGTTGAACTGATACATGATGAAACAGTTTCTATTTAGGGAAACACTTTGACAAACAGTGAGTAAGGCTTGCACCTGTGTTGAAATGTGTCACTGTTAGCCAGCATGGTTTCTGGAATCCTGACAACACCCAAAAGAGTTCACTTTTTGAAGCAGTAGGATATTAACTGGCATAAAATACATATACTGTATTTTTTCTTGCACAGCTTAAAAACCAGAGCCACACAATTCATCCACTGATTCACCCACTTCTGACAGTCAAGTAGCTCCTTTTTTGGATTTTGTGTAAAATTCATTTCAACCATTTATATGAGTTTCTGCATGCAAGCAAAAAAAAAATCTGTTGTCAGCGAGAACTGAAATTCAAAAGAATTTGCCCACAGAGCATGTCATTGTATGGATAACCCTGGGCAGAGACTGTTTTTCACTTTGTTCTGCTCCACAACAACCCAAATCATGCCTTCAACCTTTATATGTAACCTTACCATATTTGTATAAAAAGCATTATTTGTCAAAAAATAGTTGGAAAATATCTGAGAGGGCATAGAAAGGCTTGTGTGTATATCACTATATACTACAAGCCTTAGTTTAACCAACCTCACTTATTCATGTGTTGGACAAATGGCTTGAGTTTTTCACACACATTTCCCTGACCTTTAGTTTCAGGCATTATTTCCATGGATTGGAGGCTGGTTCGAGATGCATTGCAGGTTGAATATGGCTGGTTATGTAAGAGAGGACGGCAGATTTGCAGTTGGGGGTTTGTCAATGGCCATTAATTTCACATAACTTGAACCATTTGACAGTTCCTCCCCCAGAGAGCCTCCAGCCTGCAGCCATAGCCATGCATGGCAAACTCACTTCCTTTTTAATAACCTGCCCCCTAGTGGTGGGAAAAGGTCACTGCGATAAAAAGGTCAGCACGTTCTGTCACCATATTCAGCTGCCAGTTTCTAGTAGCAGAACTCAGATGATTCAGACCTCTAGAGATCACTAAAGCTCTCACCTTACTGTCTGGCAAAAACACTTACTAGACTTGCAATTTCCACACTAGGGACATGACAGCTTGGTTTGATTCTTGGAAGTAGTCTGCGTTTGAGACAATGGTTTCAGTTAGTGCGTCCTCCTTAAACTCATCTTGTATATAGGTTTTATTCTTCGAAAGCAGTTCCTGGAAGAATGATCAGTTCAACCCCGGGTCATGTGTACATGTTCTGTGGGCAAATCCTTTAGAATTTCTGTTCCTGAAAGTATGATCAGTCTGACACGTGTCTGCTCTTGGTGTACTCTGTGTTTGCATCATTGATTTTGATTGTTAACTGTTTCTTAAATTCATTTTTATTAAGATGAATCCAGGACATATCCAGTCTGGCAAACTCCAGACCCACCTGACAAGATATATATACTATACCTCGGGGCCCAAAACCAGGATATATCCTTTGATGAGCTCCTTCAACCTGCTTACTCATAACCTCTAAGACAAGCTTGATTCAGTGTTATATTAGGTAACAGCTACCTGTCAAAACTGCTATGCTCTGTGTGTATGGTAGTGTGTTGTAAGGGTTGTGTTGTTTTTATGGATTACTGTTTGATGCTGCCACATTTCCATTGCTATGCTAAGTGGTTGCCTTTGTGAGGTTTGCTAAGCCTATGATTATGGATGAACACCCGTACTTTGTAGTGCCGATTCTCAGCCGGAGGTTTCAATCACTCTTCTGCTACTCACTGTTCTGTGCCCACGCTCCCGTTGTACCTGTGAGAAGCTCTCAACGTATCTTGCCTCCAAACCCTTGTAAGTCACGCTGCGAAACAACATCTTTCACATATGTAGCTGGATAATAGTAAATCATCATAAATTGTCAAACAAAATTACACCTTACCACACAACCATAAAAACTCACCTCTGACATTGATGAGTCAAACTGTATGTATCTAACTCATCAATGACATGTGCACTTCAATTTTCATGTTTCATTTTTCTGATTTAGCCTAGTCATATATATGTTTTAGTGTCTTCTGAAGTATTTTTAGTGAGTTAAATGTAGTTTAAGTATGCAAGCTCTAGAATATGCTCAGTAGAAGGAATAACTTATCATTTAATAGTAGAAATGTAATTTAGGGAATCTCCAAACGTCATTTCTGTCATTAATTCTTTATATAATTAATGTAAAATAGTTACGTAATTTCTTATATGCCAGCTGCTTTACCTTGAGTTCCCCTTTTGGTATAATAAAGTTATTCTATTCTATTCTATTCTATTCTGTTCTGGTCTATTCTATTCAATATCCCTTTGGATTCTATTCTATAGCCCTGTTGGGTATCACAGGATTTTATTCCCATTTCTGACATCCTTGCACTTGCATTCACAGCTTGTTGCTTGCATCAAACAGGTCGTCTCTGAAAAGCACTAAAGCTAGCACCAGCATGGCCGTCTGTCAGTGTCCGTTAGCGTGTGCATCATCAACAAGCCGCCGCTCCACAAAGGGCCTTCGCACACTCAAAGACAAAATGCCACGACATCCTCTCAAAGCACAAACAAGACCCAAAAGGCGACTTCTCACATTAGCCTGTCCGCTGCGCTCCATCACTCCTCCCTCACACTCTCCTCTGATTGGCTGCGTTTACATGAAGCACATACATTTCCAGTTACTTAACTGTCATTCCTATTCCTAACCAGTTACATAGTTTATGTTTTTACACACTGTCAACTTATATAGCTGTATATTTATTGAAGCATTCGGAGTGCTTCAGTAAATACCCATAATTCAGAGGAGGTACAATGCCCAGAGGTTGTGGGAGGGAATTGAACCTGCACCCTCTGAGTTAAAAGCCCAATTCCCTACTCATCAGACTGCACAGACAGAAGGGATATAATGTTATTATTATGCCATTATGAGCTTCACCGTTATGCTGTTTCTGCCTCACCAGACAGCCTCTTAGGACAGACTTTCATTTGATTTACATATGCGGCCATTTTGTCCTGGACATTTCTTAAATTGCCTTGTTCTTCTTAACGATATGTCACCCTGGGAAAAACTCAAGGTGGCACTTCATGAAAATTGAACACAGAGGATGCGAGTGAACTGGAATGATTGCTACTTTGCCCGTTTATTTATTTTTATTATTTATTTATATATTTCTATAGTACCTTTTAAGCAAGATAGCACAGAGTGCTTTAGAAAGCAAGCAATTTAAAATAAATAAAAACACAGTCAGCAAGGAACATCGGAACACAACAGGATGAGTTGTTGCAATGTGCAGATAATAAAAGCACTTACAATATCCAGACTGTAGAAAATGAATTTAAAAGATTAAAGGAAAATAAAAGATAACCTATAAAAATGTGTCTTAAAGTCAGTTGTAGAAGAACATTAGCCTGCTTGTCAATTAAAAGAGAAAATTTGTCAACTCACCCCCTGATCTTTGTCATGCTAATGAGATTTAACTGCTATAGCAACATGTCAAGTATCCATGGTGATCTGTCACACAGTATGAACACTTGTATGTGATTAATTAAACATGGACATCATGGAGTTATGCATAATGTTATAGAAAATTGCACTGTCAAAAAGATAACTATAATGCAATTAGAAAATGTGAGGCACATTATGGATTACTTATTCACCTTAAGAATCCTCAGGTCCCGAAAAGACTGTGTGTGTCTGCATGAGCGCGCATGCACATACACAGACACGCACATATGCACACATGTTCACACGCACATATATAAGTATACACACACGTGCATGCACACACACACACAAACACACGCATGCACACACGCATGTACACACACGCGCGCACGCACACGCATGCACACGCATGCACACACGCAAGTTCACACACGTGCACACACACATGCACAAACATACAGACACATAAACACACACGCATCCAAGCACACACATACACACACGTACAAGTACACACACACATGCGTGCACACGCGCGCACACATACGCACACACTTGCATGCATAGTTGCGCGCAGTCTCTCTCATACACACACACACACACACACACACACACACACACTATGTCCTTCATTTACCTTTGGGGAGCTCAGCAAGTCACCGCTAATTTGATCTTCCTGGCGTGGCAGGAATATTTTCTTCCAATTAATGAACAAGATGTTCAAAATGATTAACCTCTTAATTAGCAAAGTGTTCTGCATGTGCGCACGTGCAGCTAATTTATATAAAATTAAAAATGACATTCTGAAGTGTCGTAAAACAACGCGAGTGATATCGAAAGGCCGGGAGTTGCACTTTGACTGAAAGCTGAGATCTGTCAGCATAGCGGGATCATCCGCACAGATTCTCTCTGTTGACTGTGGCATTACGGCGGGCGAAGGGAAAGGTCAGAGTTTCTATTTCAGAGCCAGCTCATAACAAATTAAGTACCGCTGCACACACACCTTCATTACCTTTCCACCCAGCAACATTCTGGGGCCACTCCATATGAACGCCTGAGACGTTTCACACCCATGACTCACACGGTGATGTAAAAGAGTAACATTTACGACGGGCCCTTACTCAGCTTCACTGTCAGGTTCACTCTCCAGCGCTATGCTTCTCCATAACTCGCCCCACCTCATGGCGGCAGCCAGTGCTGCACTGAGATTCACATACTTTGGTAAACCATCAAATCTATTGTGACATCACTTCCGGGTCATGGTTCATGAGTAGGGTGACCCTTCACCTCCTGAAGTGTAATAATAGAGAATGTTAATAATTCCATATGCAGTAAACTCTGTGAATTAGGAACGTATTGGGTGATTTATTGGGTGATTTTTTTGAGTACAAAAGAAACGTATGAATTTCCCCTCATGGCAATAGCATACTCACTTACATCTCACTTACATATGTGTACAAATCTGAGTGCCGAAATATATTTTCATCCTGAAGTTTTACATATGGCTGAAAATGGTCTGAAATATGACACTCTCACCTGATCGAAGCATCTGATCACTTTATTGCTTTCTACAAGATAAATAAATATTACTGTGCAAAACCCCAAATATCACTGGTCACAACCACTTACCTCAAACATCGCCAGCAGTGGAAAGCCGGGATTTGCTACCCTGCGTCTGCCAGAGAAGGTCACCTGAATTATTTACGCAGACTCAATGGGGCCCCCGGAGCCCCAAACTCCCAAGAGCGGGAAGAGAGAGTGAATCAGTAAATCAGACTCACATCCACTTTGGTCCTGTGAGGGTGAATCAGTGAATCAGACTCACATCCACTTTGGTCCAGTGAGAGTGAATCAGTGAATCAGACTCCCACCCTCTTTGCCACTGTGAGAGTGAATCAGTGAATCAGACTCACATCCACTTTGCCACTACAGGAGTGAAGCGGTGAATCAGACTCCCGTCCTCTCTGCAGGACTGATTCATGAGGACATACGGCATTACCACAGTGAGGAGAGCTGGTCTTTACTTCAGAGCTTGGCTCTGGATTGCTAACAGGGTTGGGGGCTTAGGCTAAAAGCATGCGTTGATTGATCGCAATGAAGTTTCCAAAAAGAGACAAGGACTTACTTCGAGATGGCAGACTATTATTCCACTAGGCACGTCTCTCTCTGTCTCTCCCTCTCCCTCTCCCTCTCCGTCTCTCTCTCTCTCTCTCTCTGTCTCTCTCTCTCTCCCTCCCTCTCTCTCTCTCTCTCTCTCTCTCTCTCTCTCTCTCTCCCTCCCTCTGTCTCTCTCTCTTTCTCTCTCTCCCTGTCTCTCTCTCTCTGTCCCTCTCTCTCCGTCTCTCTTTCTCTCTCTTTTTCTCCCTCTCTCTCTCTCGCCCTTTTGTCTTATAAAAGGAAGTTTCAAGAAAAAAAAGAAATCCTTTCTCCCCCCACCACCCTCCTCAAGGTGCGTCGACCCCCTTAAAAGAGAAGCGAGTGACTTCACTAACGGCTTTATCACGCCCTCCTGAGGCAAGATAAGCACGGCTTTCACATGCGTCGGGGACAGACCTGGAGAGAGCTGCAGGTGTTTGACTAATCCTGTGTGCTTGTTTGCATAGCTCAGCAGCCAGGAACCTGGAGGCAAAACCTCCTCATTACACTCAAATGCAACAAAAAACACTCTACTGAACAGCTTATATTTAATAGCAATGCATGTATAAATAACTTCATATCATTTTTTGTATTGCATTGCATTTTGTGTTACATGTGTTTGTTAATATTAAGTGATAGTGTCTGTGTTTTTCTCTGTAATTAGGCTGGCTTTATTAACCACTTTTGCCTGTTCTCCTGATACCTGTGCCAGGTCACAGTACACCTGGTCAGCTGATCTGAGTGCTGGATCTACCGCCAACATTTCTTAGAAAGACAGATATGCAGATATACATGTATACATCACATATAAATATATAAATGTATTACTAATGATTAAAAATGACTTTTTAAGGTGTTTACACTATTTTTTGCAACACCAAAAACAAAGAACTACTGATATAACCTGCGGAACTATACGGTCAGGAAGAAGCTGGTTCCACAGGCCTCTCCCCTGTTCTCCCATAGACTGACGGAATAAGTAAATGAACGAACCTGAGCTCCCATTTGAGCCTGTTCCTTGCTTTTTACTGAGCCTCCCTTCCCTCTCCCACCATCAGCAATTACATTGAAAAAATTATGAATGACCCTTTTTTCAGGCCACAGGCACTCACTGCAGCTCTTAATGAGTGCTACCTGCGTATTTACCTATTCATGGGATCTGATGTAGTTGCACTTGTTATCGAACTAATGCACTTCCCCGCTTTGAATTAAAAGCATCCACTAAATGACTGAAACGGCGAAATGTAAATACAATCCCCACCCCCCCCCCCCCACCCCGCACTCCCGATCCCGATATTGCCATTTATTAATCAAGCAATTGCAGGCGAATTGTGTTCTTGGCGACGAGACGAAACAAAAGCGCTGCTTTTCGGGTTTTCAAAGTGGAATTTCAATGCTCACCGCGGCGCCTTCATCATTGCTTTGTAGTCAGCCTGGCCGCCATCCAGCATCCCCACGCTCGCAGGCTGCCCCCACCCCCCCCATCCAGGAGGGGACCCATGGGTGAGCCCAGATGAATTATTGAACACAAATCCCTTTGGACAGCAGTCAGAGTGATCTGCTTGATTCGACGTTCCCGGTTTTGTCCCCCTGCTATCCCCCAACCCCCCCCCCCCCCCCCGCCCCCCCCGCCAGGCTGAGACCCATCAATTATATAGGGGTTTTTTGCCAAACACATCAGCATGATGACAAACAGCGAAGGACAACATATTGAGAAACGATGTTCAGGAATCACAGATGTCCGTGTTCTAGAAATGGTCCTTCATTCACAAAATGAGGGTGTATGTATCAACAGAACGAGATGTCACCAGAGCAACAGAGAGTTCAGCTTCTTTGTTTAGCTCTAAAGAAAAGTGGACTTTTTTTTCTCTTGAACTACATGGACTTCTCAGACAAGCATGTCTAATTTGTTATGAATATCTCCACCCCTCCCCCCACCCTTGTTGTGTTGAGATCTGAAATGCTTTCTGTGACCTTTCATAGCCACATAGATTTTTTTTTTTTTTTTTAAATGCCATTTTCTGTTGTTTTTCTATGCTAGCTCCGGGTCTAGACATCCTATTGCGAAGGTTTCCTAACTTCCATTCAGTCTATGACTCTGGCCTTCATATCCACTGTCTTCGTGGTCTGGGGGGAGGGGTCGGGTGGGGGTTGGGGGGAGGGGTCAGGTGGGGGTTGGGGGTTCTGTCAAAGCTGATGTTACCAGGGACACAAGACAGAGGCTGTAAATAATATACAGTCAGTATGTTCCACAGATCAGAAAGAAAATTAAACAACCTCTATCATTCTCAGCACACCTCACCCCCGCCCGCCCCCCCCCCACCCCCCACAGTGAGGTCAGTATAACAACCAACACCTGCACAGAATAACACTCTGCCAATCCTGCATTTATTGATTTGCTTGTGACTTAATTATTTAGTTTCTTTGACAGGTCAGTAATCAAGTTCCTATATAAATTTTATGTTTTGACATGTCCGGTCTCTGACACCATGTTTCCCCCTCCTCTAAGGTAACACGAATCTTTGATCCCGGGCCGTGCACTTGCCTTCACATTGTAAGTCATTCCATAAGAGTGTCTGCCAAATAAAAGCAATGTGATATAATGGAAAAGTAATGTAATGTCCCTTGACTCATTATTGAAATCTCTGTGGTGATCCGGTTAAATTATCTCTAAATTACCCAAAACCTCTTCTTTAGAATGAGTCCATGGGCCTCTGCTTTGCTCTGCACTGCTTCCAGTGACTATCAAAACAGGAAATGCACTCCTCCTGACACAATCGCCTAGGTCTGTCGCTCTTAACTGGTGGGTCGCGTTTTGATTGGGTCGTAGAGTGAGTGGTTAAAAAAAAGTATTTCTACTACATAGCCCTACTTTTACTTACTGCATACTTCTATGGATTTTTATTTTTAGTTGTTTATAATTTGTGTTTTTTAACAGCCCATGAAGGTATTGCGCATCCAATTATTGAACTATTTTGTGAAATAAATCTGAGTGGTTCAAAATTTTAAATATTTGGGTTGCAACTTGATGAACAATTTGGGTCCTAAGGCGAGACCCGTTGAGAGCCGCTGGCCTAGGGAAGGAGATGTCAGTGGCCTATTCGGTCTGCTGTGAAGCTGCTGGAGGGTCTTTGTGCAGCCGCACCGTTCACCGTTACCGTGAAAGCAGCTGGCACAACTTAGGGTGGCCATGGCCATGTGACCTCTACCTCAGCTGGGCGGCCATATTACATTACACTATAGTCATTTAGCTGACACCTTTATCCAAAGCCACTTACAGTTGATTGGGCTAACCAAGGGCCGATCCCCCCTGGGGGCAATGTGGGGTTAAGGGCCGTGCTCAAGGGCCCAACAGCAATGGTGTTCTTACTGTGGCTAGACCGGGGCATCAACCACCACCCGCAGGGGTCCCAAACACATTTATATGACAATGCAAGAGCGATTGAGCGGCTGGTAAAAATGGCAGTTCCCCCAGATCGCTCATAAGGTGAGCTGTGAGCAATCGCAAAGGCTGATGGAGTCCAACGTGAGAGTCGATCGCTTGCTAACGCATTCGCAGGTAGGCTAATGAACCTTGGGGACCCGGAGGAACGCACCAAACTAGTTCCATCCCGGAATCCCTATTCTTCATTCTGACACTGGCGGAAAATGACTGCAATCACGGAAATGAGGGGATAGATGCACTCTGAATGCTAAAAGCTCATCGACGGGTCTGTCTTTCTCTTCGTGCGCAGCACTCTGTACAGGGAGCCAGGACGTGAGCCTCAAAGGTGATGAATAGAGGTGGAAAAGGTAAGACGAATAAAGAGCAAGAGAAATCCTCAGTAATCAGGTGGCAGGAGACAGTATATTTAAGGTTTTTAGCGTGATGACCTTATCCATTGCAACTTACAAAGCTCACATGTCTAGAAAGTATCCACATGCATAGCTCAGTATTTACTGAGGAAATTCAAGTGAGGTAGTTCATGCAAGGCTATAACTATGTGACTGGACAATTGAACCAGCAACCTTTGGGTTACAAGCCCAGTTCCCTACCAATTATACTACACAGCTGCACACTGTTGTTTCAAGGACCCAGTTTTGAGTGCTTATTTTAACGTAGAAAAACATTGGGATTAGTCAAGTGTGCATTTAAGAGCAACTGAAGTCTTTATCAAATGTAATACTTTCCATTTTCATTGCTATTATAGTTAAGTCCCATACGTCTGAGCAGGTTCAGGTATGTCAGATATGCAGAAAATAGGGACAATGAAAAGCAAGAATGGCAGCCAAAGCAGAAACATTGATTGCACAATTAATTAATCGCAATACAACAGTCTGAAAACATTTTAAAATGTTCACTTGGAGTTATTAAATAAATTTGATAAAAAGGCAATTTCATAACTTTCTTCATTTTAACTTTCCTCAGCTTAACTCAGTTCAGGAAATGACAACAATAAAGGATTTTAAGGATGTGCGATTCAGCCTAGCGTTCAGTGTCTGACCCTTAAGGCGAAATGTATTGTCTCTTCTGCCTAATATCTTTTGTCAGTCATGGTGGCCTTTCGCAAGCCGAAGTGTCTGAGATTTCCTATTTCTGGTCACTCTCTTCTCCTGAAGAGAAAAGAGTTCTCATTTTTCTCTCTGTATAGATCATAACCCATTTCCTCCCTACCACAACAACATTTTCAGTCTACTAAGCTTCCCATCATGCGCTGCTTCCTGTTCAGTCCGTGAATGATCACCTCAATAAACATTGCTATCTGTCTCTTCGGATTGTTTTGGTAGCGGGGGAATTTTGTTTTGCAAAACCGCGCCTGATTATTTATGCTATGTAGAAATGCAGTCGGAGGCAGTTTGACAGTTTGACAGTTGTGTAATTTGGGAATTATTCTTTTTTTCCCATTGTGAATAAATTGCCGTTTGAGCGTTAATTCTGTAGTAGGAAGACAGCATTGAAATCTTTCTGATGTTGGGTGTGTGGAGGATGGATATGTAGGATTATACTGCACTGATTATATTTACAGACGTTTCAAATCTATTTCAAGCTCCGGCAGGAGAGATGAGGTAAAAATACTCGTCCTTTGATGCGTGAGCTGTATATTTTCTTGAATGCGTTTTTAAGCCTTTCTGGAGGTCTTGGGTTGGCAGTAAAACTCGAGTAAAGTGTGATTTTCCCTCTCACTTTACAATTTCACATGTACTAGAAAGGAGTCACCTTAACACACTCAAAAAACAAAGATTTTAAACAGCAGCAAAAGAGGGTTTGTTTCTCGGAATCATACAAGAACCTTATTGTGCCACCATACATAACTGTTAATAAACCATTAACTAAACATTTGGTAATACAAAATTATTCTTGAATACTAAAAGGCTGGTATTGTAAATTTTCTTCAATTGTTTTATACAGTACCAAAAAAAAATGTGTTCCCTTATGACTGCAAGCAAAGCACCCCTGTAGAACCTTTTTCCCTCAGAGAATAAAAAAAAGCTGTGCTGCCTCTAAGCTGTCTCAGTGCTTATTGAATAATATTTCACTGGGTTCTCACTTTGAAAGCTCAGTGTATTGAGCAAGGTCTGACATTTGCTTCCATCTCTGGTGTCCTACCAGCGTCCATCCCTTCTGCTCCCCCAACAGCCGAACAACAGCTTCGTTTTACGTCCATCTGGCACCAGCGATTTATGTCGACCAACGCATAACGGGCGCTGGCATCTCTTGTCCCCACAGCTCATCCCGTGGACGCTGCTGGCGCAGTGAAGTTCGTTCGATTTCTCCCGTGATGGTAACGTGGATTGACGCGGAATTTTGTAGCTCACCAAGGGACGCACTCCTCAGAGCAAGGATCCGTCTCTACGGAAACAGTGGCGGGTGACATTCCCTGCATCCGGACATGGCAAGAGTTCTCAGGCATCTCGATGATGTCATGGCATCTTTGATTGCTGAACATAGTGCAGCGTTTGTGTGTCTGTGTGTACATACACATTTGTGTGCACATTTTTGTGTAGTTATATATTGACTGGTTTGCATCTTTTTTAACACTTAAATGAACTGTATGTTATAACCCTAGCCCTAACTCTAGCCCTACGTAAACACAACAGTACTAATCATTCCGTAAACATGTTATGAGATGTTTTATAAAACATGAAGATTCTGTTTTTTTGTGTAGTGCTGGTTACACAAAGCGGCTCTGTGGAGATTCTGGGCAAGACCCCTTCAGAGAAGACCTAGAGCCCAGCTCAAAGGGGGAGTCCTTCTACTTCTGACCAGAGTAAATGCAGCATTCTTCATGGTATCTTAATAATAATGATACATAACACTAACACTACTTATGTATTTCCCACTGATTTCTCATTTTTCAGTGTTAAAAAGGAAGAAGATCACCCAGGGAAAGCTGTTTCCTTCTGCGGTATTGTTGTGTTCGCAGCTTGTTTTGGGTGCTGGGGCCCTGCATGGCCACGGTTTGCTGTACTTCCAAGATTTGTGTACTAATGAACAGCCTGCGGACTGAGCTATCAAACCCAGCTCCGGTGCTGTGGGATGGCTGTGGATAGAGGAAAAGAGGGGGGTGGGGGGGGGCACACTGGCCTGGCGTATGCGCGCGCGGACAGCACTGTTTCACCCCCCTGGAGCGACACACATTTCCTCACACGCCCCTGCGAAAATACAGCTGGGCAAACAAGATACAGAAAGTGTCAGACAAAGTGTTAGAAGAAGTGAAAAGCACTGAACGAACCCCAGAGAAGGACCCTCGGTGGGAGTGGCCAATTAAAACACAGCTGTCACGGTGGAACACTGGTCCCAGGAGCACGAATACAAATCGACATCTGATCAGGTGTAGCCAGTGCTGGGTGATGACACATGCTAAAAACACAACTCAAATTATGTTGCGCTGGCCTAAATATCAGACAATGAAGAGTCAAAGATAACATGAGCTGTTCTGAAGGCATTTTAGGGGGATAGTGGGTGAGGAAATGGTGGGCATTTCACTAATTTCATTTGACCATATCGACCATATATTGAACATATTTGAACATAATCCAAAAATGTAATTTATGATATTTAAAACTGTAACTTGACACTTTTTCCAAGTCATCTGGGTTTAGTACAGCTGCTTTATTTTTGTAATCTGATAACATAATTCAGATACACACACACATATATATATGTATATATATATATATATATATGCATACACATAGTCAAAAATGATGACAAATTACAAGACACCATTCCTGGGTAGCTGATTTCTTGACATACAAGGGTTTGCCCTGCAGCATCATTGCTTCATATAAGTAATCTTCTGCTACCTCTCCCTTGGGAAGGCACAATATCAATAATTTTTTTTTTATTTAACAGGTTATTTTTAAGGGACAACACCAGAATATGTAGATGTGGGGCAAAGTGAACTTGCTTTAAGCCAAAGCTAATGTAAAGCAACAGTTCTTTGACTGATGTATGTCTTTTTATATGCCTATAGCAGTACTAATGTCTAATTAAAATGGAATTAGAGATGACTCATTGGATAAAGCAGTTTTCCATTATCTTTGAAATGCCCCGTTAATTTTTACAACTACATATTTTAAAAAAATAAATAATTATAGCTGTATAATGATCATATTTAGAAAATTGTCAGAGTTGGTACAACGTCTGTACTCTCTGAAGAGTCAGCGTGCCGCTAGCGTCTGCAGTCTGCCACTTCCTGTTGCAAAAACATACTCATTCCTTATCAGTCGGCAAAATGTGAAGTGAAAAATGTAAAATGCGACTGCATGCATTTGGAGAAACACGCATGCTTGGCTGTGGATGCTGTAGAAATTGGCTGGTGCTGACAAACACAGTTAGGGATTCAATATCAGGTTTCAGTAAACATGTCCTTTGGAATGTGCTGTTTTCATTTTTTAAAAAATGGAACAGCAAATTCCCTTAAAGAGAATTAGGTCCGTTTTGATTGATTTGTGCCCTTAAAGAGACTAAAGGGGTTTGATCGAATCCTGGAGATACATCTGTGCTAAGCACAGAAATTGTTCACATGTATTTGTGGGTGAGTGAGTGATGGAGAGGGGGAGCGGGGGCTGGGGGGTGGGGGGTGGGGGGACATTATGCAACCTCATGCGTACATCTCATCACAGGAAACAGACCCCCACCCGCCCCCCACCCCACCCCCTCCACCCCACCCGGAAGGTCTTTTGATCACTCTGTCAATTCCGGTAAACTCACACTGCAAATGGTCACACCGCTACAGCCTCCTGCCACGTCGAGTCTCGTCAACAGAGCCTCGGTGACAAGGCGACGGGTGCATGGGAAGAGAGAGAGAGAGAAAATGACCGCGGGGGCCGCGAACGGACTGCTGGCTAAATATGACCACGGCCGTATTTAGACGTCGGAAGAGGAGGCTGTCACCGAGAATCCTCAGTGCCGAGAAGAGTCGGCCGCGGACAGCTCACGCCTCGGTTTCCATTGAGGTCCGGTTAAGGTGCTGTCACAACACCTGTGGAACGGCTTCGCTCCGAAACGATGCGCCTCAGGTACACAGGTATACCCAGACACTAAGGTAACACAGCCTTTCAACATCGATTGGGCATGATCAGACACCAGGCTCTCCACCAGTCACTGTGGGAGATCAGAGACTGGCCTGCAGAGAGCCTGAAGCCCCCTAAAGCATAATCTTTCTGACACATCAGATATGCGCTACGGCGTCACTGAGTGCCAGCTATTTCTCATGTAATTACCACATTATATTACAGCCCATTTATCCTACAATACTGTAGCCTGTTTACCACAGTGTACTCTATTAAATAATATATACACTATACTCCAGCAAATTAATACAATGTACTTCAGCCAATCACCACATTACACTCCAGTTAATTATCAAACTAAACTCTAAACACAAATGCCAATCATCTCATTATACCACAGCTCTATATGTCGCTATACTCTAGATAATTATCACACCATTGCCCAGCTGAGTACATCGCTATAGTCTAGCTATCACTCAATACTCCAGATAATTTTCAAGCTGTACTCCAGGAATTAATAAGTGCTACAGTATGACTATGTATTGCACTGTACTGAAGTTAACTGTCATGGTAAATTTCATCAATTTAGAATGCATTACTCCATCGTTTTATACACGCTACATTCAGCTATTTATCGCACTGTACTTCACCCACATATTTATCATGGTACAGATATATATGTATATATGATATATATATATATGCATGTAATCTTGCATATTATTAACTAATATCTCAATAACTAATATGTCAACTAATATCTATTAACTAATTTTTATCTCTGTAAAGCACTTCTCTGTGTCGCAGTGTTGCATTAACACCACTATACAAATACAGATTTATTGATACTATAGCTGCTCAGTATATACAGAGTACAGCTGCTATTTATTACAGGTAATTCTCCAGCTGGACCACAGCTATTGATACAGGCTACGTTCAAGCTTTTTGTAATGATATACTACAGTTAATGCAATCCAGGATGTTAATTTAGTGTCATCACCAGAAAGAGGACAGCAGGCAGCAGTTGGGAAGACAGAGAAGAAGTTGATCAAACGTGTCCAGTGGAACACGTGGGCGCCTGTTGACTTTCAGCCAATCGTGGGCCGTCTACCAGCCAATAGCGGGGAGTGCTTCCATACAGCGTTCCAGCTCTCTGATCAAACCGATAGGTCTATTTCTGAATCACTCGCGGCGCCCGTTCAAATTAAGAACTCCTCTTTAGTAACGCATCCTCAAAAAGACTGCCTTATGCTGTGTCAGTGCCAGGGTGTCATCCACAGATCTATTTCAGATTATCTTTAGTAGATATATTCCTTTTGAACGGAGACTTTTTAAAAAAAA
Source organism: Albula glossodonta (assembly GCA_019788955.1). NCBI lineage: Eukaryota > Metazoa > Chordata > Actinopteri > Albuliformes > Albulidae > Albula > Albula glossodonta. The sequence continues at coordinate 1,600,082 of JAFBMS010000056.1, read as the reverse complement.
AAATAAGTCTCTTGAACATGAATAGTTCCAGACATTCAGCACTTATTAGTGTACCCATTGCTCTTTGCCCCGGGGCTACAAAAACTTGTTAAGGTTCCTGAGAAAACTCAGGGAGCCTGACCTCCACCTCTGAAGCTGTACTCTACAGAGCGGCCGTACCCAAAAATAGAGACAAAAACAGAGAAGCATAACGGCAGAATTCAGACTCCTCCCTCTCACGTTTTACCCTCGCTTCTGATATTTACATTCCACATGGTGGGTGGGGTGGGGGGGGGGGGGGGGGGTGGAATATGCATTATTGATTAGTGTCTATCTGATCACCTGAGGGGGCAGAAATGGGTGGCCTTTGACATTAAGTAAATATGGCAGTCATAGAGATGTGGATGCTCATTAAAGTTTGCACCCCTCTCTGAATCATGCAGCCAGCTTTTAATTATTAAACATTTTCAATGCCGATGTTGCGGGGGGGGTGGTGTTTGGGTGGTGTGGCGGGGATGGGGGAGGCTCGGGTGTTCCTGCAGGTCGTAGCTTCCACCTGCTTCCCGGGCCGGATTTCCCAATTTTTTTCTTGGGAACAACCCGTATGCTCTTGACCCTCCCTGACCCCTCTCCTGGGATTGAGCCGGTTGTCCGGACAACAGCAGCTCTGGAGAGGTGCATGGTGGGTATAAAAACTGCAGCTGAAACATGTGCGTTCGAATCTGTACCGGCAGGCTTGGTAGTACCCTGCTGAGACCTATTGAAATAATAATATAAAAAACACACTTTCCGTCTTTACCTGTCTGCAAGTATTGCGTATAGGAGGTATGTATGCTGAAATGCAGTCATAGCAAATTTGGTAAATAGGTTAGTATATGAGTACAGCATGAAGCAGCTAGACGGTGACAGCACCTTACTGTCTACCAGTTTGTGCAACCTACCATTCCCGCAAAAAAGACTTGCCTTTAATACCGGCTGCAGACGATCTGTTTCATAAACTTTTCTTTTTCATAAATTAGTAACTTGCACAGAGGTGGGTATCTAAGAAACATGAGGCCACAGGCAAAGCATATAATTAAGCCTAATGGTAAAAACAAAAATCAAACATCACACACTCACTTTCGTCTCTGCAGCTCTTCCACTCTCATTACAAGTTACGGTGAATAATGAACAGAGAGAGGGCTTTTTATAGGCAAAGAGTTACACACGTCTGACCCACAGTCTCCCATACACACAGAGGCAGACACACGCGCAGAGTAAGAGAAATGGGTGATAATGGGAACCTACTTGTCTCGCTGTGACCGGGTGGAGGGTTGCTCAGCAGTAAGAGATAGTCCTGACAGGTATCAGAATCCAGGAGGGGGCTGTTTTGAAGACAAAGGTCAACGATCAGAGACACCGCCTTCTGACAGAACGTGTCATGCTCCTTCCCGGCCGGATTCATGCTCCTTTCTTCATCCTTTGTACAGTTTTTTTCTCTCTCTTTCTCTTTTTCACATCCACGGTTGTTTTTTTTTTTTTTAAAAAAAAAACACGCAGAAGAAGATAACTGTAACTTGCCTTTTCTTCTCGCCGCTGTTCTCTGTTGTGCTGTCGCTCGAGCGTGTGAGTGAGTGAGTGAGTGAGTGAGCATGCATGCGCGCGCGAGCGTGTGTGTGTGTGTGTGTGTGTGTGTGTGTGGGTAGAGGGGGGAGGGACAGCTTAATGAATCACTTGTTGCCCCCCAGGTATTTCAGTGACAGAAATATTGCATCACATTAAATCTGAAGCTCAGAAATGAAACGCAGCAAATGGGTCCGCTCGGCCGTTGGTTGGGTGTCACAGCGGCCCGTGCAGAGCACCCCCCCCCCCACCCCCCGCGCGCGGTAATGAAAAGTCTCATTAGCGGCTCTGGTTTGTTTTTCTCAGGTCGTCTAATCCCAGGGCAGAGTTTGTGTCTCCCCCCAGACTGGGTCCCTGAGCTCCAGGCGCTGTGCTTGTCTCTCCCTGTCTCCCTGAGCACACGGAGAGATGGGCTGGCCCTTTACCGATGGGGAGAGAGTCCGTCTCCACTGCTCCACTGTACCTCTCGCTCTGTCTCTCTCTCTCTCTCCCAGCATGGTGTGTGTGTGTGTGTGTGTGTGTGTGAGTAAACATGGGGGTATCTCTGTCTGTATGCTAGTGTCTATGTGTGGGAGAGAGACAGAGAGAGAGAGTGTGTGTGTGCGTGTGTGTGTGTTTGAGTAAACATGGGGGTATCTCTGTCTGTATGCGAGTGTCTATGTGTGGGAGAGAGACAGAGAGAGCGAGTGTGTGTGTGTGTGTGTGTGTAAACATGGGGGTATGTCTCTATCTGTATCTGAGTGTCTATGTGTGGGAGAGAGACAGAGAGAGCGAGTGTGTGTGTGTGTGTGTGTGTGTGCGTGTGAGTAAACATGGGGGTATCTCTGTCTGTATGCGAGTGTCTATGTGTGGGAGAGAGACAGAGAGAGCGAGTGTGTGTGTGTGCGTGTGTGTAAACATGGGGGTATGTCTCTATCTGTATCTGAGTATATGTGTGTGGGCGGGTGTGTGTGTGTGTGTGTGTGTGTGTGTGTGTGTGTGTGTGTGTGCGCTTTCACCTGACTTAAAACAAGTCATAATGATTATTGCTATTATTAAGTGTGACATTTTTGGTAAGCGTGTGTATGTGTCCGTATTTGCCTCCAGTCAGAGCAGTGGAGCGCACCCACCCCCCCGCCCATCCCCGCCCCCAGAAGGACAGTCGCAATTTTAATAGCTCCTGAGGGAGACTTCTGCCCCACCACTGGTCAAACCCCCCACAGTCGACTCCAATGGGACAAAATCTTCATCCTCAAAACCTGACAATTACCGTAAAGTAAAATACAGGAGATGTGTAAATGACCTTAACATCATTAATGTAGCAGAGTTCTACACTATTCTATTCAACTGAGTTCTATATTGAAGCATTTTGCTATATTAATGCATCATTTTCATTGCAAAATCGGATTAGTACTGATGAAGGGTCATGTCAAAAGGTCAATACGCCCTCAGCTACAATAACTAGTAATATGTCCTATTATATAAAAAGAACAGTATTTTTTTTCTCCTTCATCGCAATTTGAAAGAAAAATTAACAATGCTCATTGTGAGTGTACACCAAAACATTTTTTTCACGTTGATCAGATTGCAATGCTCATTATTCCTTGAATTACTTTTAAATTTTAACATAAACAGTTGTTCTTATTATGAACATCATAAAGGTACGTAAGCCACAGGCCAAAACATGTCTATGTCAATTCAATCACATTCGCGTGACCTACTGATGCAAGCAGAATAGCAGTGCACTTCTGCTGCATGTCTGTGAGAATAGTGTGTCTTTAGGGTCTACCTTATTTATTTTTTTGCATGCACATTTTATTTTTTATTTTATTAACTCATTAATGTCAATGTGATAGAAGAGAACGATCAATAAAAGGTAAGCTCGAAATAGTTGTTTTTTTTGTTGTTGTTGGAGGACCAGATCGATGCAACAAGGAAGTGTGTCACTCTGGTTAATAGGTATCGCGCTGGAGTGAACAGTGAATCTCTATTTCTGTCAGCTTTCTATGTTTGTGCTTTTTGGAGTGGGGGGGGGGGTGTATGGTGGAAATAATTGGATCCTAATCGTAGTTGTTTGCAGCCCCCCCACCGCCCTGCTCCTCTCTGGTGTCTCCTTAATGATTGTGGCACCCACTCATGCAAACAACAAATAACAATTACAGGGGCTCATGGTGTCAGTCCAACACCTTTGCCATTGTCTACCCATAATACCTTGCTCCATCCAAGCCTGCTTTGACACTTGTTTGCTGCAGTGGGCCAGCCGCCGCCTGTTCTCCTCCGTATATATTACATTGTATTTTGTTGCTCCTGGCGCAGATCATTAAGTTCCATTTTCACATTCTACAGGATTCAACAATTTGCCAGTCTGACATGGCAGCAGAGTTCTGCATAATGACTTTAAATCTTACCAAAGCCTCGCTACAATTTGTAACACAGACACATGAGTAGCGTTTGGATAATGAGAGATTCTTTTTTTCCCAGGGTTATTTTCTCAGTCTTTTGTACTAACGCAGCTGTCATAATCAATCCTAAATTAATCTTAAACTCATGCTTGATCATTAGGGAAAGGAGAGAAAAATTACCGTCCTAAAATAAAATTAAAAAAAGTATAATTTTCTGACGAGAAAACCGCCTGTTTGTCGCCGTCTGCTTTTCAGCATAGGTCTTTGCACAATACTCTGCAGGGAACTGTTCGTATCAGTGTCTGAGGAATTTGCTTTTTACATCACTCAGGTGCAAGTTGAGGACACAGGTATGAAAATGCATTTATTGGAGGCAGCTACTCAAGCTCAGTGTTCATTCCAGAGGCCAAGGTCCGCTAATCACCTCACATACAAAACCGGTAGCGTTTCATCTTGTCGGCATTGACCCAAACTGTTTCGGTACCTCCACTCACCACCGGTTTCATAATTGGCTTTCAGCTGTTGAGAGAACAGCTTTTATTTGGGTCCGGGGACCCTGTTGCACTCTATTTCTGCTCATGCTACCTCAATTTGTCCCCTGTGTCGAGCCGCTTGAAAAATGCTTCCAAACAAGCTACATCAAACCGCGATTACTATAGCAACACCCCATTCCTTCGTGCTATCTCCCACCCTGTCGCTGTCAGCTGATGTCTGTCCTGCTTGTGTGAGATCGATTTCTTTTTTCTTTTTTTGCTGCTTCATTTTATTTCTCAAGTGAGAAATAGTTTGGAGTTTGCAGTATTGGAAAAATTCCACACAATGTAGCAGACATTTTTTTTTAATCTCTTCTAATTATCAAATTTCAATTTTGGGCACCAGAGAAAAAGTGCATGCACAGTTATAAATCGAAATGGTTTATGCCAGGAAAAGGAAAAGAAAAAACCTTATTTTCGGCGGATCTGATTAATTTGTGCCAGTCTGGTTTGTTTTAAGGGAAGGCCTGGTCTTTGCCTTGGCCAGACTCTGCCTTTGTGCGAGCGCGAGACTCACTGAAGGGAGAGTGGGAGTGCCTCCAGGGGGGTCAACCAGAATACTTAATCAGGATATCGATTTGCCATTTCAGGTCCCATTGCATTATCTGAGGGAAGCAGTGAGGGCTTTGTATTTTTCCCAGGCCTCCTCACACATGATTCACCGGCGCATCGGGGTGCCTCAGAGCCTAATCCACCCCTGGCCGCTGTTAGCACCGGTGGAACACGCACATACGCACAGAGCATGTCTACCTTCACTTCTGAGGATACACAGTATGCCCTACCATTAGCCTTATTCTATATATTCACCTATTAGCCCTATTACCGTTAATACATATGGGCTTTGGAGTTACAGTATGCCCACCTCCTCAGACAGTATACTCACCTATTAGCCTTATTACCATTAATACATATGGGCTTTGGAGTTACAGTATGCCCACCTCCTCAGACAGTATACTCACCTATTAGCCTTATTACCATTAATACATATGGGCTTTGGAGTTACAGTATGCCCACCTCCTCAGACAGTAAACTCACCTATTAGCCTTATCTTTGCCTTTTAAAAAAAAAAAAAAACCGTCCACCCACAGTTATCTTCCTTTGCTGCGGTTTTCCGCTCCCAGGGGACCTAGGCGTGTTTGTCATGTCCTGGGCTTCTTCTCACTGTGATTCAGCATTTTGTTTTCCAGGGAAATTTTCATGTACCCCTGCCAGACCCCTCCGTTCTGCCACCTCTGGTCGCCTGAGGCCTCCCCCTCTCCACTCCTGCACTTCCAGGTCACGTCTGCTGTCTGTCCTGGCCCCCCGGGGGTGGAATTATCTTCTCGTGGAGGTCAGAACAGCAGAGACACTGGCCACCTTCAACCACAGACTGAAGACTCACCTCTTCAGGCTACACCTCTCCCCTCCCCTCCCTTGCTCTTTGTAATGTGTCTATTATTTGCTCTTTAATCTGTGATTGTTTTTTAAACTAGGCAGTTTACTTAGTCTGTAGTCTGTAGGGGAGTCCTGATCTATTCGATCACCTTTGGGACTTGAGACTTTACCCCTCTCTAGGGTTATCTTTGCACTTTTTGTACCATTCTTATGCACTTTGCCTTGTAAGTCGCTCTGGATAAGAGCGGCTAACAAATGCCTCTAATGTAATGTAATGTAATGTAATTTACATATCCAAGGTCAATGCAACATTACCTTAAGCCTTAGAAGTCTATAATCATCAACATAATCATCAACAGGTCTATAATCATACACATCATAATCATCGTTATAATCATCACAGTGCAAAGCCGACACTCTGATCCAGAGGGACTTTCACTGCTTACATTTTTACGCAGTAACCATTTATGCAGCTGGATGTTTTACTGATGTGGATTGGATTACATTCCATGCTCAAGGGCACAATGGTAGTGCCCTGTGTGGGAATCAAGCTTGCAACCCCTGAATTACAAGCGCAGCTAGCCATCATACCAATACCTTGACTGTATAATAATGACTGTGATGATGAAAACATGCATCTATATACATAATATATCAGGTCAGGCCAGGAATAGACAATATATATTTATTATCATAATTATGACTGCATTGTTCATATTAATCAAGTGAATGCACTCCCATTCTATGTTACAATGTCTTGATACAAGTGTTTACTGAATGACTGTAATGTTTTGGATATTTTATATGTTGGAGAAACATTTTCCAGAATCCTGCTACCGTAGATTTTTTGGCTCCTTCTTCTTCTTCTTTAAAAGTCCTTAACAGGATGTTCCACTGCCCTGAACGCCTCTGACTGTCCAGACAACACACAGGCGTGGGATAGCAGTTCAACACAGGACACGTTGGTGGTGGAGTGTATTTCTGACTGACGGCTATGGAAGCGAGGCAGGGGGACACTTGATTGCTGTGCATGCCTAATGACTCACGCTGACTCCAGCCATATTGTCTGAGATCAAACCAACCTTGATGAATAAGCTCTGCCGCCTTCACTCATCCCAGGCAGTATCTGTGGGCCTAATCTCATACTGAGGCAATTTCATATTAACGAGAAGGTATTAAATGCCAGTGGTTTAGTGCTATGCCCACACAAAACAATCAGCGACGAGGGCTAATAACCACAACAAAACAAGGCCGGGTACTCATTTCAATCGCATTCGCTGCTGCGCACTTAACTCAGTCTGCACGAAATGCATACAGAGGCGTTATTAACCTGGGTTGCTGCTGAAATGATGGGGGTGGGGGGGACAAAGTCTTCTTTCATCTCAGAGGAAGTGGATCTGTTTAAGTTTGAAAGGCGGTTGTGATCGATTTTGAGCGACGAGATGAAAAGAAGAACTGAACTTCTCTCTTTAGGTGCCCAAGATGAACCCTCGTCTTGGGGTGGGGATTTATCAGAAACCCTTTCTAGCAGTAAGGATGGAGTCCTCGCAGAGTGCGAGAGGTTTGCTTTGATTTATAAAACAATTCAACATGAATATTAATTGAAATTAAAATTTGATATAGGATCATTTTTACTAATAATTCCAAGAAATCCTGCTCGCAGTCTCCGGATTATCTCGTCCTTTCCATTTGATATTTAATTTAATGTCTTGTTTCTCAAGGTTGCCCATATGACTGGGTTTCTCGACTCACATTAATCGTGTGTTTTTAGAGCGAAGACCACTGAGTTATAATGAGGTCCTCCAAAAACGCCCCGCGAAGCTCATTGATCCGCCGTCATTTGTCTGATGTGCGCATATTTTTCACGATGATGGTGGGGACACGGTGAGGAGGACGTGGGTTTCACATGCAAATTGACTTCTCTGTCAAATATGCCTCTGACTCATCTCTACGGCGACGGGATGAAGGCTGCAGGTGTTGAACTTCATCTGGAGAGGCACAGGATGCATGACAAAACGATCACATGCTCAAAGCAATGCTAATCAGCCATTGTTTCCCAGCTTAAAACCTGTCTCCGGTGATTAGATTGGGTGATTTATGTGGTCAAACTATTTTATGCGCCTGTGTGTGTGTGTGGGTGTGCGCGTATGCATGAGCCAGTGCGTGTGCGAGTGTGTGTGTATGTGTGTGTGTGTGTTTGTGAATGTGGGTGCATGTGTGCGTGTGTGTGTGTGAATGTGTGTGTGTGTGAGAATGTGGGTGTGTGTGTGTGTGTGTGTGTGTGTGTGTGTGTGTGTGTGTCAGCGCATGTATACTATTTTTCCCAATCTTTCAGCCCCTGACTGTGGCTCAAAGGTTATTTGAGTTGTGTTTTCTTCCTGACTTATGGCTGTACCCGTGTGCTTCAAAAGCGAACCGGAGGAGATTTTCATGGCTCGCAGACGTGAGCCCGGAACAGACAGTCTCTCGGCAGGAAGCCTCTCACAGAACTTAACTCCATATCAGAAGATCATATGTTTTCACAGCTTCATTCCGCATTCCCTGGCACACGCCCGTGCCATGCTGCTCTCCTCATGGTCGTGTGATCCCGCGCACATTCATCAAAACCCACACACGCACACACACACACACCACAATGAATGCAGTTTAGTCCTCCAGAAGACCAAGGTTCTTATGTATAATGCAGTCACATGCACATATTTAAACATAAATCCTGAATAAAAAACTCCTCACCAATGTTTCAATTTGTAAACCTTGAACCTTGACATAAAAGAGTGCACATCACTATGCCAACATCAGACTACACAGACTTCTTCTTCCTTGTGGCCATACAATCATTATTGCAAGCAAAATTTTCCCCACAGGTGATTTTGAAAGAGTGCATAGTTAGTGCAGGGTAAATGCCTGTCTGTACCATGGAGGAACAAACCACTTTCTTTTATGTGAACGGTGTTATGTGCTCTGTTTTATTGGTCTAGCTTGCTTAATGCTGTTCTGTCACTGAGTGGAAATTTTAATTGTGACCTGCCAGGGAACAGCAGATGAAAATACTCTGGTACAATGCATCGGATGGTAACATGTATGTTTACTATTGCACATGGTCCCTTACAAATAAAATAAATTTAAAAAAAATTACTACTGAATTTTGGCCACCTTCTGACACAGACTTGAAGACCCATTTCTTCAGACTAAATCTGGGTATTAACTGAGGTTTTGCATTCTGTGGTTTGGGTTATAGTGTGATGTATGCTTTTGTTCCTCCTTGTAAGTTGCTCTGGATAAGTTGTTAGCAAAATGACAGTAACCTCATGTAATTTAATGTTATGGTAAAGGCACCAGGTCAGTTGTCTCTTCTTGACAGATGAAACATTAATTCATGGATGAAATGCAATAAGTGTAGCCTACTAGTCATGTCGATATTAGGTTATAGTTATGTTGCTGATGCTTTTATCCAAGCTGACTTACGGTTGATGGGGCCAGTCTCCCCTGGGGGCTGTGGGGGATTGGGGGCCTTGCTCTGGGGCCTGAAGGCTCGCTGAGTTTGCTGTGGCTACACTCAGCAATGAACCACCAAACTTTGTGGTCCCCAATTAAGTGCCTTATCCCTTAAGACTGTAAGCTGCCCCCCCAATACTTGGCTGATTGTGCGAAGGCAACAGAGGAGGCACAAGGTTGAGACATTTTGTGACAATGAAAGGAACTTAGCTGAAATGAGCGGCTCCTGATAACATTATCTGACTGAGGATGTAATTAACATATCCCTTTACAGGCATGGAATGTTAAATAATTTAAAATGTAACCAGTGGTTGATTTGCAAAAGAAATTCAAGGGGGATGATCCACTTTGCAATGGAAGGGTGGTATTATGTGCTTACATTTTTTAATATTCATGCAGAATCTTTAGAAAAAAAGACAGAAAATGTACTTGTAACTTGTATTATTAATACAAAAACTGTCCAATTATTTACAATATAATTTAATTCATATAATTTCAACAATGATATTACTCATGCGGGATTTCAAAAACATACCTAATGTGAAGTTGCATTAGCCAATGAGAAGCATCCATTTGCAGGCTCCAAGCAAATGAGCAACAAGCAATCAAAAGCCACAGAGCCACAGAGGATACAACCCAATACAAACTGGAGCGCAAATAACGTAAGACTGACGTTTAAATATGGCTGATTGGTTTCGTCTTTTCGCGATTAAGCGATATATAGCACAGCTAATTCCATTAAAGCAAAGGGGATTGGAAGGGAGAAGACAATTTTACAAGGGGGATGGTTGTGTTCAAGATTTTTTCTAAGGAGGATGGCATCCCCCCGCATCCCTCCTCAACTAAAGCCCTGGATGTAACTATAGTTGTAAAAAAGAAAAACTGATGTTTATGGTATTAGCATTCCTGGAGCTGTTCTGTTAGCAAACCTGCCAAAACAAGCGCAACACCATTAGCACGTTTAGAGACAAGCAAACAAATCGAATAGTGAGATAGAATAAGGCTGCCTGAGGGGGCTCACTGAACAGAATCATGAAGCTCATTCGTGTGCGCACATTTCCAAAGGATATTTGTGATTTATGAATCAAGCATGCATATACGTAATTTATGCACATTTTACAAATCATCCATATGCACAATTCAAGAGCCGGTCGTGTGCTTAAATTTTCTTTAGAAAACACGCAAGTCCTACAAAGAAGACTCCACAATTTACTTGGGGGCATTTTAATTAAGTACATGAATAAATACATAGTATTTTTATAACTTACGAGCTGAACTTTTGTCTAAAAATAATTGCAAAAGTTAAATGTTTATGGTGAAAAAAACACATGTACAATCTCACTCTCTCTCAAGCACACACGCAGACTGCAGGGTTTTAAGTGTGTAATTTGTCACACAGATCGTAAAAGCAACGAGACACGCTGCTAAACCGGGTTACATCACAGCTATTCTTCAAGCTGTCTGATCAGGCCCAAAATTAAGCCTTTAGAAGTGCTTGCATGCTAATTATCAAAGTTCGGATGGAAGTGAATGTAAAGTTAACGCACAGAACTCCAGACTCTGGGAAAAGAAAAACTTGTTGGAGGATATTAAGGCATATCCACCATTACATACACTTCTGAGTCATTGGACAGCCGTCTGTAAATCCATTTACCGGGTGTGAGTGCTAATTGACACATGGAGATTGGTTATTAATTAAAGAATAAAGAGGCGTGCAGCACGGGCAATAGTCTTTGGCAGCTGATATAAATTTAGCCTGTTTCTGTGTTCTTGTGAGTTGGAGTGAGCTTCTCTCTGGCAGCTTAAAACTTTTTTGATTTTGTTTTGGGGACAAAAACTGCTGACACTCTGCTTATCGGTGTCAGCAGTGGTAATTTCACCACATAGAATATACTGTATTCTGAAGCGCCTGAAGCTGAGTCACATGATCTGAAAGCTGACTCTGTTTCATTGTCTTTTTTTTTAAAGAGGAGGAATTTCACTTCTTTAATTTTTATTCATTTAGAATTCCAAAATCATGTTAATTAGGGGTGTGCAAAGCTTTTGAATTGTAGGGGGTAGGGGGGGGAGGCAGCTTGACAAGTAGACAATGCAAAACATACAAAAAACTGGTAAAATGAAAATCATACACAATAAATGCAATGCAATCATAAAGTTGACTTTCCAGCAAGCATTGATTAATGACTCAAACTCGGTTTGAGGAATTAAAGTAAGAAATTGTTAACATTAGGGGGTAAAAACAAAATAGTGGGGCTGCAGATATATTCAGTACAGACTTGCCACAAAGGAGGATTTTGCTTTGGCAATCTTAATTTTTTTGCTTTCTACTGTCTACCATTTACAGAGAGAGCTGGATTTCTCAAAACTGCAGGTGGTAACTGTCAATCAGAATTATAGGCCAGTCCTGTCACTGCAGAAACTTTTGTCAGTTCAGGAGACCGTAGACAAGCACACAGAGCTGGGGGTACTCGATGAACCCCAAAACTGAATGGAGCTTCAATTCGCTGTCAGTGATTCACCAATTTAAATTAATCAGTGTGTTTTTGCTGTAGAGGGCAAGATCTTTTGATTTGTTGATTTGTTATCTGTTAAAGTCGGAGATTGACAGGACATTGTTGAGTGGGTTCATAAGCCTCTAAACTACAAGCATGTACAGAATAACCAATTCCCAACACAAATGACCTGCTAGATTATCTGGGGCTCTTATTTAAATGTTAATGTCAGTCTGTAATTGAGATTGACAGCCCTGGGAATGGCTGAATTTTATGTGAAGGCCATGCGTAAGTGACATGTCCACCCTTGCACATAGGATTACCACCGCAGACCTACTTCACACAGAGACACCAACACTGTTTCAGTGCAGAGTGAACACTGTATATACAGACAAAACAATTTAGTAATTTACGTCATATGACAGTGAATGGTGAATGAATGGAGACAGTCTACCGCCTGTTGCCTATTCATTGCATTTGATCAATATTGTTAATATTTAATATTTCCGATAAGAAGTTGAACAAATTTTTCATTTGGTTTGTTGTTGCCCTGAGCTCATGTTCTAGACTTCCGTATTGAAAATCCTGGCAACCCTGGAAACTAATATAACATTTTTTGAATAAAAAATGAATAAATACATTTTGTTATACTTCTGTTCTTATTCTTCTGTGTGATTTAAATTAAATATACGCACCAGATCATGTGTGTTTTAACGTCTTATGTTATTATTATTGGTGTTGTTGCCTTGGTTGGGTAAAAATTCCCCATTTCATTAAAATTCGCCAACTTACAAATAATCAACTCAAAGCACTAATTTAAATGTATGCATGCCTTGAATTAATTTCACTGTATTAGTGAATAGTTTGCCTTGAATTAATTTCACTGTGCTGAATTGAGTGAAAAGTTTTGCATACAAAAAAAAATAAAGTTGGTCCCGGAGGAAGTATCTTATGTGGGTCAGGATGCAAGCAGCTTCTGTTTGGCAATGCTGCAGCTCGGTGTAAATGCCAGCTCATTAACACCCGAGGGGGAGAGACAGTTTCCTTGCCTGGCCTTAACTCCACACTCGTCCTATCTCCAAAGGCCACTGCCAGTGCTCTGTGAGCAGGAGCCATGACACCTCGAATAATTTTTCATTCAGTAGAAGCCATTTCCAGACAACATTGAGTGCGTTTGGAAGGAGTTTATTGTGACGTTGGTAAGTTGTATGTCGGTACAGATATTTGATCTTGGGCCTGGAATTCCGAGGGGGCAGCATCATGCCTCACTGTTTCGGGTGAGATGAACCCCCACTGGACCACTAGAACAGAAGGAGAAATACCGAAGAACAGGGAAGTAGACATGAAGGCGGAGATGGGGAGGGGGGAGGAATTGCCGGAAGCAGAGAGAGAATGATGGGAGAGAAGGAACATGGCAGTTTAATACCTGCATAGGAGACCGGATCGGGCGGATATATTTGAGTTGTAGCGGGAGGTATTTGAGTTGTCAGAAAATACTTCTCCCGAACTTTTGTTTTAACAAACTCCAAGTAATGGGGGAATGGCAGAACCCCCCCAAGCATGAACTAAAATGCGACTACTCTAAGAGCGGGGGGGGAAGCGAGTGCGTGTGTGGAGGGTTAGGTGGGGTTGGGTGCACCAAATCAATCCGACAGTAAATATCCACAATTGCAGATTCATCAAAGTAATTTCAGGGCCTAATGTGTTTCCCTGAGCCAACAAGGTGACTGTGATTGCCTCATTATGAGAGCTTGATGAATTAGATTTGTGATTGAGTCTGTGCCTATTCCAGCCTCTGGTTCCGGTCACTCTGGTTCCCCTCAGCTGCCCTCTCACACCGGCAGGGGTGTTCGCCCACAGCCCACAGCTCCTTCGGCCCCAAACAGCTCAGTTAATATCCATTATGCAGCTCGGAATTTAGTAATAAAATTGTGCATCTAATGTCCAAACATTTTTTCATTGTAATTCTCCATATCATTTATTACAGATAAAAAAAATAATTGGTGACAATGAATAATAAATCGTAAATACATGGTCATTAGTAATACAAACATTATACGGTTCAATTCAGATTTGGGTTCAGCCCACTCAAGGGGCAAATAAGCTCTTCCAAAACAGTGCTGATTTATTTAATTTCATAAACCTGAGAGACGGCAGTACAATACCACTGGGTGCATCTGTATATTCCAATCAAGCTCTACGCATGCAGGGAGATCTTAACTCTCTCTGTAAAATAAAACAACAGTACTTGTTTTATACTCACTGTTATCAAAAGTTCAGGTCAGGTGATTCTAGTTAAATCTTTCTTGCTTTCAGATATGTCTTTATGAAGTTTTGCTGGATTATGAATTGCAACGTAACAAAGATATACAGAATATATCTCAGTTATGCACTTATGTCTAATCAGCAAAGATAATCACATTACTGCAAAACTATATATATTCTATCTTTGCCAAGATAGAAAACAATGACTATATGAAATTAAAATCAGCATTCTTGTTTCATTCACTGATATTTACAATTTATCTAAGATATCTAAGATCTAAGTCTAAGTTGTAATATAGGGAACAATTTATTTTATTTTAATCCATATATCTTGTCTGTGTGATGCATCTCCATTATCTCAGGTGAGGCCTGTAAGTGTTCTCCAGGTGCTGCACTAAAAACGTATGATATTGAATCACTGACTGAGACAATTACTCCTAGTTATCATTCTCCTGGCACTTTCATGTTTTATGCTTATAAATTTCATTATAAAACATTTGATGGTGCAGAATATTAAAGTTACAGTTTCTGTGTGAGTTTCGCACCCGTTTGAATCTGAATGGACTCCAGCTGTCCTGCTTCCCTCAGCCACCCAAAGCAGGTATTCATCGATTCCCATCATCGTTCCTGTCGGCCCAGTGTGGCCCCCTCACCCTGCAGCTCATGGATCTGTGCTTTGGTGGCAGGTCTGAGAGGGCGAGCCTTTCATTTCGGAGCGCCTGTCTCGCTGCCGTCTCCAGGTGACCGCCCCCGGCTATTTGCAGACTATCCTGATCGTTCCGCGACGGAAGGTGTTTGTTCAGGTGGAGGAGAATACGTTTGTGACTCAGACTGCAAATTAAAAAGTTTGACTTCTTCCTTTCCCTTTTTTTTTTTTTCTTCCTCAGCGGGCCTTATGTTTGAACAATGCAGGCTTCCGTCTCCACGGCTACCGTCGCCGGGGCCCCCCGAGGGAGCTGTGTCTATCTAGAAGCTAATATGTTGGCTGCATGCTGATCACAAATCAATAGAGTTTTTATTACAATAAGGAGTCATACTGAATTACTGACAGGGGGGGGGGGGGGGGGGTTTTTGGGGGGGGGGGGGGGGGGGGTATGACATAGAGATGGAATGAGAGAGTATAGGCTCGACACAACCAAGTTATGGACGTTGTGTGAACGCCATATCATCAGAGCTATGTGGGATACTTTAGTGTACCTATATTGACTACATAGCCAAGATACTGTAGACATGCAGTACTGTATTTCAGCTAATGTGTCTGGCTAATGTTATACGTCCGCTACATCCCATTCTCCGATCAGGACTTCTGAACTCTGTTATAACCTTATGGGGCCATGGTCATATATGCAGTCGGATGTTGCCTGAATGGACGTTTCATGGCGCATACCTGTACTGTGTTTTTATTTTATTTGCTAATTTTATTGTTCGCAATGAAAACCTGACTGGGAATCTAGTAATATGCAGAACTAAAACCTCCTGGACTGTGTCTCTGAAGGACTATAGTGTGTATGCAGACAAAGTTTCTGCTAACATGTGCTACATAACACCAGCAGTAGTGTTAAGTAACGCATTCACTCCTGAGTCAATTATGCAGTGTATTGTGTTACGCTAAGGACTCCAACACCAGGCAGCAGAAGAGAATTTGTATGAGATTCAGAAGTGATGAAGGACATACAAGAAACTGTAATTCACAGAGAGGTTTTAGAGACTACACAATAATTTATCTAAGTGAAGAAAGCCTTTGTAACATGGGATTTGATGTGAAAAAAAAATCACCAAATAAAACAGGACTCGTCTTTGAAACAGGTTCTTTCACAGAAATTCAGATAGAAATTGACAAAATTTTAACAAAAAATGAAAGGAAGCATTCCTGCACTACCAATAAAAGAGTTTGCAGATCTCTTGACTGTCGAGAGTGTGTTGAAGTTGTGCAACTCTTTGCTTAGAATTGTTTACAAAGCCGCGCTCTAACACTTTGCCTTAAAACTATTCATTTCCTACACAAGGTTTAGCATTGATCACTAGTTACGTATTAAAGATCGACAGGTCTTCAGCAAATCTGAAAATTGAAAAAAAATTGTTCTTTTTTTGTTCAACCTTTATCTAACCAGTGCAGTCACGTTTAGTTTTCCACATCTCTGTCAGAATCCCACACAAAGTATTTCTGCAGGGGATTCCTGCTTCACTTCAACACCTGACTCCCCAATTCAACCAATCAAAATTTCTTTACTGTAGGGAAACACCAGGGGCGTATCAAGCATTATTAAAGTGGGGGGACGAAGCTGTGAGTAGCTCACTATTCACTGATTCTTTGCATACCTGTCCCACACAAACAAACAAGAATACGTTGTTATAAAATGTGTCTCAAGATATTTCCGCACGAACAAGGAATTGTACAAGTGTTATGATCATTTTGGAAATAAAGTAACTGCCCTTTCTGAGTGAAGAAATGCGAATACAAAAATATTTAGGCTGCTAAATTATTATTAGACATTGCTGTAATTAACCCATTGACTGCCCTCTTCCGTATTCAGTGAAATAAATAGTGAGATTTTCATATTTCACCACTCAAAGTTCACTGAGATAAGTATAGCACAGTCGAACTATTATTCACATATAGGCCTATAGTGTATGTAAATATGTGTTGATAGTATGCAGGTTTGCAAAATGAGAAAGCAGAAGTGTGCGTTTAAATAGTGACGTCACAACCACAGCAAATTTTAGCTCAGCAGTTAGCACGTCCGACCCCTCGACTAGGCGCTGTGGTTTCGAATCCCGATACAAACGGAGCGTGAGCAAGACAGCTGTATGGCTGTAGGTTGGGTTAGATGATGATCCAGAAAAGGCGCGGGGGACATCCCCCACGGCTGCAATGCCCGTGGGAAGGACAGACTATCAGTGGTACCAGGCTGTTGAGTTCCACCTGCTGTGGACGGGTCTTTGGGAGGCTTGGTTTCAGAAGCAATTGGGCCCTGAGACAAGCTCCCCCCCGAACCCCACCACATCCACCCCACTCCCCAAGATATGACATATCGACTCGCGGCTCCTCAGCCTGTGAAATGTGTCAGATGGAATGATGCAGAGAGTGGCCTGAGTCCAGCGAGGCGTGGGATTTGTTGCCGTGTGCGAATAAACAACCCCCTTCCCGCAAACAGCCTTTAGAAGCACACGCTCCTTTCATTTTCGTTTCCAGCTCTTACGGGTGTGAAATAATAAACAGCGAACATGCGACAGACATTCATTCACTTAACTTTCCTCCACCCTGACCCTGTTTTTGATTGGTGTAAACTTTCAGATGATTCTAAGGTGTTCAAAGGCCTTGGCGCTTTCGCCGGTCGCAGCTAATCTCGATTTCTGTGCCATGGAGCTGCTTAATGTATCCCTTCTCAACAGGACAATTGCCCATTTCAGGGTCGTTACCCTCAATATATCTCTTTAATGCCAAGTGCCAAGGCAAGAGGCCATACATCAGCGGTAGCTAGTGAGCCACAATGAGCCAACCCGGAGAGTTCACCCATATTATTTAATAACTGTGCACGTTGTGCATGTCACTTGAAATTATTTTAGCTCCAGTGAGGAAAAAAATGATTGTTTCAACCATTTTTTTTTTTACAACCCAACCCCAACTGGCCCATTCCATTGAAGCTTCCTGATTTTAACACTTTTAAAACAGGACCATAACATTGTGACACAGGAGTTTGTGGAGCTGGATGGAAAAGAAATGACCCCTAATTTGCTTAATAACTTTACAGACAGAATAGCAATATCACTTCAATCGTATACATCCTGAACAGATGTTGAGATTATATTGTCCATATGTACATATATTAATGTATTGTTAATAAATAAAAATATAGATAATCATGCTGAATGCTCTGATGTCCTTCTGTCTTGTTGGAGTACCGTACAGTTAGAATACTGTCACATGAAGTACTAAAATACATACTCATACCATAAAGAGTTATACCATGGTACTCACTGCCTACCGATTGGTGGACCTTGTGGATTATGAAAAAATTATCAAAAGCTGCTTTGCGACAGTAAAGGTACACTCTCCATTTCCCACATTTGTATCTCTCGAGCCTCCACCGATCTCGGTGAAGTTTTAATTACCAAACTGTGAAATGTGTATCAGGCAGAATGGGAATTATGTGCCCACTGGAGATTGACAGTTACAACAAGGCCACAGACGGCTTGAAAAAAAAAAAAGAAAAAAGAGCACCGTGTCTAAAAATGAATGTGTGATCTTTTAAGGGAAATTTTTGTGTGTGCATCGTGTCTAACAGGGATTACTTTTACTGCAATACCCACATGCGTCACCCGGGACTCGTAACGATGGTCACATATATAAGCCTTTCCATAAAAATGACATTTTGAATGTTTCGCTGAATCATTTACCAATAGATGTACAATAAAACAAAACGCCCGGGGCATTCTTTTTCATTTTAGGCAAATCATTTCCTTCAACAACCCTGTCATGTTCTTTCCCATCTCCACAAAAAAAAAAGATGATGAATGCTTGTGGAAAGCATTGGCATAAATTTATGCACTTTATGGAAACACATAAACGTAATGACATTTATGACTGGAAATTGAAAGTGGGTAAAAGGATTCTATCCAAATAAGACACATTACAAATTATGATGCCTGGAAAAATGTCTGCACAGGGTATAATTTTGAATTGTTGAAAATATGAATGAGAATATGGGGGAGTAAGATAAAAAGGGGGGAAAAAGGCATTCTGACAATTTAAACACCCTGATAAATATTCTTTGTCTGTTTGAGTCATAGGCTTGCACCAAAGGTTAAATACAGCAGACACGTTAATGACCCGGATTTCAGCTCCAGCCATACTGTAAAGGTTGAAGTTGCCGTTGGATTAGCTTCTTTTCAACTGCGTAAATCTGCCGCTGCTGCAGCTCACCAAATACCACAAGAGTAATTGCATGCAAACACGATCTACACATCTACAAGTCATTCCAAACGCTGTGTTCCTCTTAATTACCGGTTTCAGCCCTCGAACGGCGCTCTATTCTAAGCGAGCTAAACTCTATTGGCCGTTTAATAACACAGCTGTGCGCGCTGGTGCTTTGACGAGAACCGCAATTCAAAAGCCTCATTCGCGAAAAGCGGTGGCCGGGGCTGGGCATTAAATAAATAGGGCCTTGCGTTATGTAAGGCCGGAGTGCGGGACGCCTCTCAGACCCTGGTGTCTTGTCACTATCAGACAGATGGAATGGAAATACATGCCCTGGCAGCGGGGTGCAGTGACATTGGTGTTATTTCCTCTTGCATGCGGTGAGTTGGTCTGTTGCTGGAACAGTGGGCTGTTTTGTTGTTTTTTTTTTGGGGGGGGGGGGGGGGGGGGGGGGGGTGGTGGTCATTATTAATTTATGTGCTTGGTAACCCACTCTAAGGCCAGCTTTGGGAGAACGTTTGCAAGAAACAAATTCAGCATGCAAGGCAAGCCAGAAATGTGATTTATTTAAATACAGCATTCCAAAATCCAATTTACCACACGCTACACGCAGCGAACGCCTTCACCGTTCACAAAAGAACGAACACAATGTATTACCTTAAAGATAAAAATAACATTAGTAACCCCCCCCCCCAGAGAATGACTCACTGGTAAATGCTATATGAGCGTTAGCGCTGGATAATAGTGCAGCTTCACGCACAGAGACAGGCTGAAAGAGAGGAGGCTGATTGGTTGATGACAGAATCACAGACAGTGGTGAGCGAATAACACGCAGAGATGTAGAACATTGTGCCCCAGACACAGATCCACAGAGGGTCAGGGAGAGGTGAGTAAAACGCCCACATCAGCCAGAGATGCTGCCTGGTTCTGTCAGGGTGATAAGGTAGAGTGATGGGATACTGAGAAGCTGGGAGACATTAGCTTGTAGCTTAAGGGTTGCAAGCTCAAATCCCAAACAGGGCACTGTACCCATTGTACACTTGAGCATGGTACTTCATTGGAATTGCCTAAGTAAATATCCAGCTTCTTAAATGGATAGTAGGTGTGCAATGGTGTGTGTATTCGTCCTGAACCAGCACGGTACAAATGCTATGGTTCGGTGCATGCAGTCGGAGAATACGCAGTGACCTGTGTGTGAAGATTGATGAAAATAATGCGGAACTCAGGTGGGGTCAGGTGAGGGTGAGGGTGGGGGTGGGAGTTGGATGTTGGAAGGCAGGAAGACATCTTGTCCCTAGTTTACTTAGAGGCATCCAGTTTTTCTGGCCTGCAGACCTGCCGGGAGCGGCACACAGGAGCCCAGCTGGGCCCCCGGCCTGGCTGAGACTGACTGCAGCATGCCACTCTGGGAAGCAGCCAGATCTGTCGGGCTTTGGACCAGAAGAGCGGTCAGATTCGGCTCCAGTTTCCTGATACTTCAGGAAGAATGTGGATGTTTTCAGTTGCATATTGCAGTGAGAATCTGGAGTTTCTGCTTAGTTATGCAAAGCAAATCCGTCACCGTGATTCATTTCCACCTCACACAGCAGCCCCAGAATTGTCAGCGGTGACGCAAAGCGTCTTAAATTTCTTCCCTGAGGCTTTGCGCTGGAGCAGAGTTCAGGAAATGCCAACGTTTGCAGAGAAAACAGATTACATTAACGGAAATCAGTCAGCCCATCATTAAAAAAAATGGATTTGAGCTGATTTTATTTTTTTTTACTTGGACAATAAGACAACAGAGCTGAACAAACAATTCCTAAGGATCCTGGTCTGTGTCCATTGCAGCTGTATTTAAGGGAATCCATTATATGAATATCAGGCATGCTGTTGAGTCACCAACACAATCCATTCAGGGGCTGACAAGATGCCACATCATCTACATGATTTTATGCAAAAAAAAAAATCTTTTTTTTTAAATGGGTAACACTTCAGATCAGGTAATGCAAAAAAAAGTTTATAGAAACATTAATGAGTAGTTCATAATCGCTTGTAATTTGTTTATTAATCGTTGTATATGATTTGCTACTGTGCTTGTAAACTTTCGCAAATGATATCCGTGGTTAAGATATGTAATTTTAAAATGGTTTACAAAAAATGTATCGTATTTTTAATTGTATGGTGTCAATTATATAAGTAGGAATTCCAAATAGTTTTTTTTGTTTACATAAGCGTATGTTGGCATTATTTAAGTTGGCATCAGAGATACAAACTCGTAAGTGTTACAAAAGACCACAATTTCTGTTCTGTATAGATCCATGAGGTTTTAATGTATAGCAGAGTTGTTATGATTGCATCAATATGAAATATTACAATAAACACACCATTCATCATCTCCATACAGAGAAACTTGGCTGTTTGCTTTATCTGGGTCAGTACAATGCCTTATGTAAGGGTTCGCGCTGGGTACTTCAGCACAGCGTATAGCTGGACCTTCTGTGCAGGCGGGCTGTGAACCAGGTGAGTCAAAGCTACCCTCACAGCCGTTCTCACACCTCACTGAGCCTCCAAGCTGTCCTGATGAAAAATCCTCTCACAGTTTCTCTGCATCAGAAGTGGCATCCCTCTCAAAACTCATGCTCAGTCCCATTTGCTGAATCATGTTTGTGGCTTTCGTACAGAATCCTGTTGATTTTTTTTTTCCATTTATTTATATATTTATTTGTTTATTTATTTTTGGTGCATCTTGGTTGAGGACCAGCTCCCAGTTATGAATGAAGGGTATCTTGGATCTCTCTCATAAATTCACCTGCGTTGTTTCACTTGTGCCCTCTGCTGGCTGCTTTGTGCATTACTTCAGTCGTCTGCTGATGCCCAGGGCGCCAGGCAGCGAGCCTCAGGTTGATGTCTTTTCTGCTTATTTTGTGACAGGTTGATAAAGTGCAATGGTGGCAGTGAACGAAGGCAGGGATGTATATCTGAGGAATATGGTGCGCGGGCGTCAGCACCTCGGCTGTGAACATTCCTGACACATAGCAGCAGTGCATGATAAATGTCACCTGCAAAAATAACAATAAACAGATCCACTATGGGGACAAAGACTGAAGGCATTTTAGTTTTGAATTTTTTATTCATTGCTTTGATGGACATGTCTATTTAAAAAAGTTCACCAACCTTTCTGAAGTGGACATCACACTTATGCCTTACACTGTAATAGCCATTCTGGTATTTAATTGATAAAATATGCAGATTATGAATAATTTATCATCATCTAATTTCCTCAATGACCGATACATATGGCACGTCATATATTCACTTAAATGTCATCTATGTTGCAACTGGATGTAGTAATTGTTGTTTATGAGTTTTTGTTTTTCACAATTTTTTTGAGGGATCTCTTAGAAAGGATCATACAACATCATTATACACAATCATTATCACCAGGAGGACTCATGGTGTGTCATTAAAAGATTAAAAGCAGTTACAAAAGTAATAATATTCTTTTCCATAAAGGGTGACTCACACAGCAGAGGAACATTTATGTGGTGCAGCTGTAAGTCCTGTAACTGGGTGTTTAAGGCCCAGTTTTGCCTTGACCTGGAGTTCTGAATTTGTCAGGCAACAATTGGCTCAGCCTCACTGAAGAAAGATGTGGGGTTGAGCCATCGGGTTCATTGCTCTCTAGCGGCCACTACTGGCCAGATGGGCACGTGCAAGTGTGTGAACCGAGCATACGCTGAACTCTTGCTCCTTGGACAGGTGAAAAATCTGTTTTGTAGGCTTGTCATCGCTATGATTCCAGAAGTCAGATGTCAGATGCTTCCTCATCCTGAATCAGCGAGAGACACTCACCACAGTGGACCGATTGGTTCAGGTCAGGGTGGGGAAAAAACGGGTTAAAAAAAGCTTGCACCTATAGATATTCATCTTCAGTCACTGCCAGACTCAGAGAAAGATAACCATCAGAAACAGTCACTGATATATGAGCCAGTGACAGCAGTAATATTTGAAATGACACACTCTGTTAAGATCAGGGGGAAAAGTAAATATTATGTATAATTGCTACTTCAGAAACTTTATTTCATATCTAATTAAGGAACTTTGTGCCATGCTATTAACTGGAGAATTTCTTGACTTTGAGAATACTTGTGGCTTTGATTAAAATGAGCTACATTATCAGTGATGACCAGCATGAACAGCACACTCATGCCTTTGGTCATTAACCTCAAGCTAAACAAATCAGAAAGGAATGACAGACAGGGAGAGAAAATCTGCCAGACAGTCCTGAATGACCAATGGAAAAGCAGAGCCAATCAAGAACCAATCAGGGGGAGGCTGGGATGGCAGTGTCAAGAAAGAAAAAAAGGCATGATTATACAGCAGTATTTGCACAGTGATGGTGAGTAGGCTTGGACTGTCGCTATTTTTGTGTGAAGGTGGGTTGCCATCGTGCTGCCACTGTTCGTCAGCAGACCCTGCTGTCAGTCACCTGAGGAGACTCACCTGAGTTTCCAGTCTCAACTAGACTTACTTTCTTCAGCCAAAGCCTTCATCATTTAAGTATAATGCATGTAATATTTTAAAAAGGACATGCATGTATTCATGTTTTAATAACTGCCATGGCTTTTATCTGGGCATTACATGTTTATAGTTTTAAAATGTAGATGATATGTATCTTATATAAGAACAAAAAGCATTGAAAATGAATTCAAATCAATATAAACAAGAAGGTAAATACGTTGTATGATATTATTAGTCTGTGATATTCAAAAATATAGATGTTTGATGCTGCTGTAAGCAAGTCCGTTCATTGGTAAGAGACCAACTCATAATGTCATACTGAACACACAATTAGATGAAAGCACCACTAAACAGTGAGCAGTGGGATGAAAACAGTCCTCCATGGGAAGGAAGGAATCAGGGACACAGTGGGGTCCAACAGCGAGGAGGGGTGATGTTTCAATCTGCTCTTTATACCGTTGAAGTGGCATTTATTTTTGAGTCTTCATTATACATTCATTGCACATTGTTCCTGTATTAGTTTATTTGCTAAAATATTTTACTATTTTGTTGTACTTTCTTGCTTTAATTATGATTTATTATTTGTTTTCTTCACTCTATTTTTCCACTGTTTGCGTTTTGGGTAACAAAATCCGCATGAAAGTTGCGATATAATTACATTACTGTCATTTAGCTGGCGCTTTTATCCAAAGCGACTTACAGTTGATTAGACTAACCAAGGGCCAATCCCCCCTGGGAGCAGTGTGGGGTTAAGGGCCTTGCTCAAGGGCCCAACAGCAATGGTGTTCTTGCTGTGGCTGGACTGGGACTTGAACCACCAACCTTGGGGGTCCCAGTCATGTACCTTAGCCACTAGGCTAAAAGCTGCCCTGATTTAACATCATTATTATGTTTCAAGCACTCACGGTGTACGACGCGACAGCCGTTATCTGGGAAGCTCACGCTTGGCGGCTGACATGAAAGCTCAGTGTCCTTAAGTGACCGCCCCTAAGATGTACAAAAGAGTCAAGCGATCAAATGCGACATGGGTGCCAGAACGCTCGAGCGCGCCGTGGCGAGGGGGAAAACGAGCTCGCGCTCCGCTATAACAATTCGCTCCTCATTGCTGCTTGTCCAAATGCATGTTCCATTTCACATCTGTCAAACTAAGTGAGCAAACCGGAGGCCTTCTCTTGAGATCCGAGTGACCCTGTTTGAGGGAGAAGCTATCCAACAGTGATGAATTAGCAGCGCGATACACAAAGGCAGCCTTCGGCTGTGCTTGGGAAAGCGGGCCTTTTCATCTAGACTGAGATTACCGGTCCAGTTCGTGACAGGAACCTCAAAATTGATTTTTAAAAAATACTACTTGTTTCTTAGGTGCGTCAACGTGAAATTGATAACATGCATCCAAGCTAATACATCTTACATTTAAACATGAAGTGATCTTGAGAGTAAATATTACAGGATGTACATTTTAATGGTATTCCTATATTGTTTATGGAACGAACGTTCCCTTAAAGGAAAAGCGCTTAAGTAAATGCTATCATTGTTTAAGCATAGTGTGGGCTTATTGACCATGTGTAGATGGACAATTCCTATATTTCTCACTACTGGAGGAATTCTTTGGGGACAAGGAGTTCTCTGACAATTGTGTATCATCATTTTTGAAAATGGATTAAAAGTACACATGGAGAACTTACACCAAGTAAAATGCAAAGCATTTTGCCGTATGTCCAAAAGAATGTGTTAATAAAATAGGCATGTTGACCATTTTGTTGATTTATTGCTGATTCTTTTGAACTACAAACCAGCACTATCAAAATTTACTAGTTTTTGAGAAACCATTTCCTTTTTAGGTTTTTTTTAAAGTAGCATTTAAAAACATGAATAATAGTTGAGCTTCAGCTACAAGGTCGGTTGAGTGTACTCGTTTTGTGTATTACCCTTTGCGCGATGGTATTAGGTTGGACATCTAATAGCATATAATAATTTGAGGTGGGATTCATATCACTACAGAGTAATTTCCCCATTGTTTTCCCTTTACTCTACCTTGTGTTATGACACTTGACAAATGGGGGTATAATTTGCAGTCGTGAGTCATGATGCTGTGTTTGTTGGTGTTGAGAGACCAGTTGCATCCTCAAGAAAGAACAGCAGAGACTGCACTTTTTGAGGCGTCTCGGGGGTTTGGGCATGAGCGCCAAGGCTCTTGTGAACTTTTATGGCTGTACCAGAGAGTGTACTGACAGGCTCTATCACAGTGTGGCTTGGCAACCTGACTGCTCAGGACTGCAGACTGTTACAGAGGACCGTGAGGACAGCAGCAAAAATCACTGGCACAGAACTACCACAGCTTCATAACATCCACACCCAACGATGCAACAGGAAAGCCCGAAACACCAGCCACCCTGCGCATGTTCTGTCCTCTGTCCTTCCATATAAAAAACATTACAGGAGCATCAAATCACACACCACCCATCTCAGTTACAGCTTCTTTCCACAGGCAGTCAGGTAACTGAACAGCTGACACATCCATATGCAGTACACATTATTGTTGTATCATATGTAATATGTAATGGTGTATTGAATATTGTATACATAATAATGCATACATACGTGTGCATGGTGTACATAGTGTATGTAGGTCCGTAGTGTCCTTCTTTGTTGGTTTTGTGATGGTGTGAACTTTATGTTAAGGCAGAGAGAGTGAGAGCACATGTATTTCATTGTATTGTTAATACACATGACAATAAAGTTAAACAGATGTCTTCATTTTGCATCACATCAAGAGATACAGCAAAGGACACTGAGGCCATCCTCAAACTCCATCTAAATTATACTTCTGTGTATATGGATGATTGAAAGCTTCTTCCTGGAATGACAAGGAACACGCAAACAGACAAATATCCGAGATTCAGGGTTTCACATTTCCTGTAAAAGCAGTCAGGCTGGCATTACAGATGTCCAAAATTCACATTTCAATACATTTGAACAACATTTCATCGGTCAGATACAAAACGCACGGTGCTTACAGACGTGATCAGACTTTCAAAAGCACTGCCGTCTTCACAAGAAGAAAAAAGGAACGTGCTTTCAGAAGCATCCCGAAAGCTGTAATTAGACAAAGCCCAAGGTTTTGGTTGTTATTGTTTGCGATTAGGTGCTCTCTGCTGAAACTTGTCTACAGTTTGCACTCCACGAGGAAAGCGGGCGTAGTAATGGATTGATTTTCCTCCAGTCCTTGCTCTGGGATTTTAGCTCCACATCCCTCTCACTAAAACTATGTATGAGGCGTTTATTGATATTCCTGTCTATGCACGGCTTTAACCGCTATATCCATTATTTACACTGACTGCGCTGAATTGTTAAAGCTTTGTACGTGGAGGTTGTCAGCAGATTCCCATTCTCGCTCTGGATGTCTGATAGCACAGCATAAATCACTTTGATCGTAATTGTAATTAATGATTAATATATACCGTGTTGCAACGCATCTGCATGTAGTTGAGCTGCATTCAAATGATGATTCATTGACGTTTTCCTGAAAGAAAGCTCAAATTGTTCTTGGAGGCCCCTTGTGACACATTTGTTTGGTTATGCAACAACTGTGATAAAACAAAGAGAATACAGCATTATAGACCCAGGGTATGTTACAGAACTAGGATGAGCACAATGTTTTAAATCTCTGCATGTTTTTTTTAAATTAGTCTGCTTAAACTGATTTTTCTGAGGGTTTCAGATCATATCACTGCTGTGACAAAAAAAAAAAAATCAGTTGTTTTTTTTTTATGTAGTATTTATCTAAGGTGCTTCACAAATATGCTTATTATTAATTAATTGATCATTTGAGATAGTAAATGCCAGATTTTTACAACCTCAGAAAACTGTAGTAAATATACTCACAATGGAAGTACAAAAAAAACCCTGAATTCACATTTCTTGGTGAGCTATTTGTGTCAGGGCATTGTTAAAAATGAACATCACCTTTTTAGCCAGGTGGCACCATATAATTTTAACCCATTAAAGAAAGAGATTTGGAGCAAGACCATAGTTATTGTTGTCACTGATCTCTGCATTGCACTGACACTATTCACTGTTCTCTTTCCCTTACTCTGTATTTTTTCTTTACCTCTTTCTTTTAATATTCGTTGTTATTGGTAGCTGTTACAGTGGTGCCACATCATATCACAAAGAATTCTTTGGAAACTTAACTAAACTTGCACAGTTCAAGTATAGTTATACACTGAACTCTGAGTAAATATGGCTTGGTACCACAGCCAAGGTGGGACTGGCGTGTTTTTTTTTAATCACCCAGTTATATCGTACTCCCTTTACCCCCAATTAGTCCGGTTTAACGAGGGTTCACTGTACGCCATATACCCCTCTCTACTTGTCATCACTAGCGCAAGAGCAACCTCTACAGTTCAGGAAGTGAAATGATTTGTCCGTTAAATTAACGGACATTTTTCGAACGTGATCAAGTCAAACACCTTCCACAGCCTCCCCAATCACCAGATCTAAACCTCATCAAACGTTTATTGCAAGGTCTGAGATGTAGGGAGGCCATACATTTTGGTTGATAGGTATTAATATATTTATGGCGTTTCCATTCGTTTGTGTGTCTCATGTATTTCAATCAAGAAAGGATTCAAATTCTGTAAATGGTTATATATATATATATATGCTTACGTACACACACATATATATATAACATACAAACACACATACATTTATACATAAATTTTCACAAATTGCACTAAACCAGGGGTGTCAAACTCCAGTCCTGGAGGGCCGCAGTGTCTGCGGGTTTTTGTTCTTTCCTTTCGATTGGCAGCCATTTTAGGCCTTGGAAACCAGGTGTGTGGACTCTTTAGCCAACCAGTCATTTTAATTAATCAATTAAGTGCTAAAACACACCAAAAACCAGCTACCACTGCGGTCCTCCAGGACTGCAGTTTGACACCCCTGCACTAAACAGTTCATAAAATGAACAGCAGTAGCCATGTACCATATTCCCTATGTCCAATACATACTTATATTACAGAAAAAAAGATATCCTGTATGAAAAGACCCTGAGGGCATACCTCACCCCAAGCCCATGAAGCAGGTACATTCCTCACTGTAAATCTTCTTATGATGCTGCATGTGAGCTGTGCTGCATTCACATATGTGGGTCAATTATATAGAGATTAAAATAAATCAGCTCAAAACAGCCTCCGGCAAAAAAATTTGTTCCATGCAGACGTTGTGATATGTCTTGTTGTTCTATTACGGTTTCACAGAGAGGAGGGACCTTTCTGTTTTACCACATTTTTCAGGTTGACACATCATGTGCCAGCGTTTTACAGATGGAAAATCCGATAAGACACCATGTAACGAGGAGGAAAGGTCACGTAAAAATGAATGAGGCTGTGAGGATGTCTGTACGGTTCCTTTCGCATCAATAATGCGGAACTCCGGAGCAGTCTCATCATCGCAGATTATCTGCTAGGAGCTCGTTTCCCCTTCTCAGAGGAGAGACATTTCACTTCCCTGGGAAAGGTTGTTTAAACTGAACACCAGAAAAATGATCACAAATCCCAGAGCAGATCATGAGGGCTCCTGTTAAACGAACGCTCTGACTTTAACCAGCAGGCAGGCACCCAGTTGAAATACGGCCGCAGTCAGATCTAAAAATAGGCAGCCAGGGTAGGACATATGCATGCGAGAGACAATAACTGACAAGCATGCACATATTTTAAAAAATATTTTTACGCCTTATGAAGACATGGGCATAATTACCCCGTAGCGGAGCTTTCAACAGAATGAATATTTGATTTCCAAGAGCGTTGAGAAAATAGGCCCATGTCAATGCGGCCTGGTTTGGATCCAAGCATTAATTAGACGGTGCAGGATTCTGACCACCCACCCACAGGAGCGAAAGACTGCCTGGGCTGATTCACCGAGCAAACCCTGCAGAGAGCCGCAGATATGAGGGGCTCCCTGACTCTTTCATTTGCAATATTAAAGATAAATAACTCAGTGGGAGGAATCTGGGAGTTCTTCCTTTGGAAGTGCAATCAAAGATGGCGCTGATGGCCAAATAGAATAGCTTTATTTTTCTGTCTGTTTTTTAAGGATGATAATATTTATATCAATATATGATATGTATGCACAGAAGAAGATCAAAACACTCTAGCTTTGCTGGTTGGGACATGTGACAGAACTAGCTATACGGTTACTTGTTGTGGTTCCACCTTTAAATAGGCCATATCACATTTACAAAACAAAGATTATATTGATGTCAGAGCAGCAGAGCAAACCTAAGGACCTCAAGGGCCCTATTTCAGAGGAATATGAACAGTGTTGCCGTATAACACCACAAGCCAAGCAAAGTGAGTCGATTCGTATTGCAGTGAGTTAAGTGCACTCTGGTTTAGCATGTTGTACAGTGCTGCAGAGAGAACAGGCTGTCCACTCCTCACCGTTATCGCATTTGCATGTAGTCCAGCCGCAGGGACGATACTTGAAAACTTGACTTCGCAATGTCAGATGAAAATGGTTGCCGCAGTGGTCTTGTTATGCGCCCCGGCTACGTTTGCACTTGCCAAATCTGTGGTCCATTCGAATTTGTCATCCTCGATAACCTGTCGCCCACTTCCAAATGTTGACAAAGAGTGGGCTCGAGATGTGCTGGGGGGGTACGGTCAATCAATATTTATGGAGCTGATGAGTTTGGAGCGAGCTCGGGGTTGTGTTTGCAGGCGCATGCATCTCTCGAGATTGTCTGCCGGTATGAATATGGATTGGAACCCGCGCAAATCGGAACTGTGGCTCGAGACTTTCGCGTCTGTCATCCCCCCTCCCACCCCAACCCAACCCTGGAGGACAGGCCCTGTGCACGAGCCGAGAGCGTTCAGCTAAACGGAAAATGTATCCGGTAAGACAGCGAGGTCATAATAGTCTTTGCTTTTGACAGAGGAACCGAAACAAAGGCTCCCCGAGAGAAACTAGTAGCAGGACACAATTCTTGTCCCTTGGACACGTTCTAATTTCTTCCATTGTTGCTGGGAACACGGGGCATTTAGGGTCGGCTGACTGCGCTCATGTCATACGAACTGTAGCAATTGAAATATGAAAGGAAAAATGGTAGCCTATTTATTTTACATTTTTCCGTTCGGTTTAACATGTGAAGCAATCCTTTTTGTATTGGAAAACACAGCCTATTATAAAAGCATAAAGAGGACACAAACTTCAAACTCTGCAAATAACCTGCATGCGGCTTAATCTCTCAGTATGGTTCTTCTTCTATCAAAATTCCTTCAGTCTTAGGAAAAGCAGGCCTACATCTGGAATCCCTCAGTGTGTCCCTATATAATCGATGAGGTAGGCTGCGTTACAAGCCTGTAGCAGAAAGCATGCCTACATGTTAAATATAGCTTTGGTTAGGCGCTTTAATCCAAGCCTCACCCTAAAGTTTACCATTTTACATGGTAGGGCACACATGGACTGTACGGCATTCCATTTACGTGCAAGGACACCTTGTTCGAATGAACAAAATGTGGAAATTTAAGTCGTCTTGATTGTTAAGATGTTATTAAGTATTTCGAAACATTTTAATTAATAGATCACAACCTATTTTAATTAAGACTTGCATTTCTTCCAGAGTGGCAGTTACAAAAAGAGAGCGCTAGGGGGCGATGCGAATCTCTGGACAAGAGGCACTCCACTCCCAGCCAAAAGTGTCGAGGTACTGGAGAGGAAATTCATCTCGACATTGTGCAAAAAATGATCAAGGAACCACAGCCCTGAATATATAGTCTTACGCCTTCACTTGAGTTGAAGTAATATGAGTCCATAAATGAATCTCATATGAATCATTGATGACTGTATGTCTGAAGCGTAGATTACACATTGTCGCCTAATTAAAAGCCGTTACTTTTGAACATAGTCAGAAGATACTATTATTTTATATTATTTTAAAGTGACGTGACATATGAGACGTTATCTTACCGCCTTAATGATTATTTTCAGACCAACTATACTCAAGCAATAAACACGTGTAGGCAGCTCTCGAAAACAGCTACATTTGTCATGCAACAGTTTTGCGACATAGGAACTTGCGATACGTCACGCAGCAGTCTCTGCATTGGCCAATCAGGAGTCACAGGGGGTTGATCCTGTCCAAAACTGATACGGGTTCATGGCACGGAGAAAACGAGACGAAAAAAACCTGTGCTACTTCAGTGTCAAAGTTACAATCAGAAACTCACTGAGTGCATTTAGTTCTATGAACATTTCAGCAGTCGAAGGGGCCAGTTTTTAAGGACGGCAAAATATATTTACTTGGGTAAGTGTAAATTGGCTGGCGACTGTCTAGTGTTGGCTCTCTATGGTGGAAAGGCTGTTTTTCGTTCCTTCAAGCTAACGGGCAGACGATGTTTTGTGTCGCGATCAGTCTGCGTGTCTGACATGAGGCTAACACAGGCGATATGCGCTTATTTTCTGATATTTCTTGGTTTATACTTACAGTTAGGTATACGTTTTATATTGTACGGTCCTTTCACTAGAGGTGAAATGGTGCCCACGTTATCTCATAATACAGGTCGAAAAGCTGACGAAAATAAAGTCTGGATATTGTTCGTATTCCACCGTGTGCTGTGTTGGTATACGTTGTTTGTATATACATTTTTTCATCTCGTTATATTTTGCACAAGGAGGCCTGACGTTAGCTGTGTTGTGTGACGGTGAAGAATTATTGCTGCACAGGGTAGATGGATATAGTTAGAGTAAATTAGACTACCAAACCAATTTATTTGCTGATGGTGGTGCAATTACAAGACATTTAGTGAGATCCTATGTCTTCGATTTGAAAATCTGCTCACAACCTCACCTGCCAATTCCAAGCGCATTAGTTTTCATTTATTTATTTTTTGTTTGGTTGTATAATACATGTCGTTAATCAGATGGGTATCAAGTGTCTGGATATTTTCTCATGCGTGGGTTTTATTAAGTCGGCAAGTACGTGATGTTTTCCTGTTTGCAGTCAATTATTACAGTAAACAATCCCTCAAGTGTCTTTCTGCCAATTGGTCACAGTTAGGAAGTAGATGCACAAGTGGTACAAGGATATCTCCATGGCTGAAAAAGGTATGCACAGACAACTTAAGTTTAAGCGAGATTTGTTTTTTTCTTACTTTGTTGAACAATATAGGATAATAGCCCTCCATCTCTCTGTGTAGTGTCCAAATGTGAATTCACTGCTCAATTGTGCAGTTTTGCAGGCAGTTGTACAGCTATCTGGAGTTTTAAATAGTAATGTACCGTTTCCACCAAACCATGGCCTACAAAAGGGATTCTCAATTGATGTTGTTAGTGGGCCACTTTTACATTTGTGAATAGAGGGGCGGGCCAGTTGGGCAGGAAGCATACAATAATATTACATTATATCATAGGCCTATAATATAATATTTTCATTTCCATTAGTAGGCCATTAACAGTTGGCCGTAAATGTGGGTTATGTGTTTGTATGTGTTCGGGTGACTGGACCTCTATAATGTCATTAAAGGACGACGTGACTCATTTTGACGTGTTTTTCAGCCATATAATCTCACCCTCTTGTTTGACATGTTTGAAAATTGTCAATGGCAGTATGAGTGTTTCGGCCCTAAAAGGCCATCTTCCAACTGCTCCCTACAACGGTTTTCCAAGTGTGGTTGCATACTTTCTTGCTCAAGTATTCAGATATGACCTCTGAGATATGAACACATTGGGAACCTTGGAAGACACATCAAAATGTAGGCCCACAAGTTTAAAGACCTTAATCTCTGTAGATATGAATCCCAGCTGGCTTTGCTACATTTTTTTTTACATAGGTTGAAATATATAAACATTGAACTAACCAATCATGTAACCAGTAGTTGTTGGGGTCTGCTTAGGACATTAATACCTTTATTTTTATATGTTTTGCTAGCCCTGTATGTTCACAAGCACTTGCATTGACATTGCCCTTTGTCTAATTTAGATGGTATGCGACTTTCAGTGGACAGTGTAACTCATTTCAGTTTAATGCTTGCCTTTTTGAATCAGAAATAATTAAGAGCATGGTAACGCATACATTTAGGTTCTACTTCCAGGTCGTAATTCAGTAGTCCGGTCAGTCCATAGTTTTTGTTCGCATCTCTTCAGTTCTACTGTAGTATTCTGCTATAATTCTGTACACATTAGCTAAATTATTTCATAACTGCAGCTCGAAAATCATGGATAAAGTCCAGATGTAATGCTTGTGCTCAAATTACAGTTGTTTGAGATGAATTGTGATTAAAAGGTCAGAGATGGTTCTTTGAAGGTATGTTCCACATTCCCCCAGTAGGGGGCAGCATCACTTATTTTCATCCATTGTAAACAAGTGGAGGGACATACAGTAAAGCCTGTTTTTGATTTATTTAGTTTATTCAGGTCTGCTATCCAGATGTAGCCTACATTTCTGCAGTGGATATGATATGTCATTTTTTCCCCCCTTTTACTTTTAATTCAGACTGAACTACCGTCCTGTCCCCAAAAGCTGCGTATAACTTAATGAATTATGTTTCTGCCTAAAACCATACCCATATGCTGAAGCCAAGATATAGCTAGTCTAATCTGTTTTTTTGTTATGACAGTCCTGCTCTTGTTGAAGGTGTTGTTGGATGTGATTTACAGGGTAGCTGGGGGGACTGAAATGAGAAATGTGCTTTCCCGCTACAGACTAAGAACTTCCAGGGTACCGTTTATCTCCAGTAGCTATCAGCTGATATGCCATTTCAGCTTAACATTTATTTTCTGCCCCCAGAGGCTGTGCTGTAGACTATTTTAAACTGAGCTCCTGAAGCAGTATTCTTTGCTCTGATTAGGACAGAGTTTTTCTTTCCCCTCCCTTTGAAACTTTTTCGAGATGCAACAGTGTATCAGTGGTTTGAACTCAGCGTAAGGATTTTTTTTTTTTTTTGCATATGTAAGCACAGATCAGAATGAATAAGCAGTAATGTGAGATGACTGTGAGGAGCGTGCTTTATTCTGGAATATCTTTAAATTTTGGGCTGGGGGGTGGAGGGGGGTTCATTAACCAATGGCATCATGGGATGTGTACCTCTGTCAATTCTAAACTAAGAGGCAATCTGCAAAGAAAATCTGACTTTGCATTTTCTGACTTGTACCCACAGATTGTTAAATAAGAGAGAAACATGTTATGTTTTTTTTTGTTTTTGCCCATTTATGGCGATGTCATTGCTTTATTGAAAAGATCCACGTTCTCTGAAATGATCAGCATAGACACTTTGAAGATGAAATATTCTTGACAGCAAAGCCAAAGTACAAAGACACTGCAGTGGAAAAAATGTGATTGGGAAAATGTTTTAAGCTGTAGTCACAGCATGAAAATTGCTGAGTAATTTGGCTTTCTGCAGTGGGACTTTACTCTGCATTCACTGTTGTCACTGCAGAGCTGTAGGTTACTCTGTTTTTTTGTTGTAACTCATTTGCTTAAATGATCATTCAAAGCTGTATATCGGCTGTAATTTACACAGTTTATACACCTCACCTTGTTTCTGGGGTCTGAGTAGGCGGCTGATTTGTGAATGGAAAGCAGCTGTGTTTGGATGGCACACTAAGCAAAAGCACAAGCTCATGGTACAGTCAAATGTCACATGGCTGCGAGTTTGAGTCCCAGCTGTGCCATTACTGGTCATGGCCAGAGGCTCCCCTTGGCAAGGCAGCAGCAGGCTCATCCTTGCCATAAAATGCAGTTGGCCAGCCTTTTAACCTCATCAGTCTCATCTCCCTCCACCAGCCACCATTTTCCTGGGTGCTGCAGGATGGTGAAGTCAGCATAACTGTGCATGGGATGGGCAGCGGTAACTGCACTGGGCAGCAGTGGTCAGGTCTTCAGGGCTGAGAGCTCAGCTGTCGCAGGTTCAGTTACTGGGTAGGGCAGTGCTGTAAACAGCACAGTCACAGACTTGATGAAAAGCTCGTTTTTACTTTCTTTACATAATTTCAGAGACAGATTTAATGCGCAGTAACCGTCATCGTAAATATTGTGGCAACAACAGAACTGACCATGTAGGAGCAGCGGGTGGGCGCCCTATACCGAAACACGATTGATAAAGCAAAGCTGCGAGACCAAGCTTTTTCCTTTTGCAGTTTCGTGCTGTGCAGTGAAACGGCAGCCTCCTACTGTGTCGCATGACTTGCCACCATTTTGGATGATGTCCAGCCTTTTTATTCCCTCCACAATCAGGCCGAGTCTTTAAAGGCTGTAAATGGGGCAGTAACACACAGTAAATTTTCTGTGTGTTCAGCAGATCTTACCCCATGGGGTCCCTCTTTTACTTTCGGGGGGGAGGGTATTTTCTCCTGGGGGGCTCATACTGTCTAACTTTAGTGGATGAGCACACAGCTTGGCCCCAGGCAGCTGTGGAGATGTGACGTGACGTTAGCGACGTTAGCGCGTAGCTGTTCCCCGGTGGGCAGCATGTATGGCATTCTCTCTCCGGTGGGTGTAGGCTGGGAGTCACATGGCCTCCCCACAGGGCCCGGTCTGTGCTCCTCACCCAGTCTACACATACCAAACCAGCCGGCCCTCCGCGCCACGCCAAGTATCACTTTCTGCCTGCTATTCTCGGGCCCTGCTGGTAAACAGACTTCACACAAACCACGTCTGTTGCTCAATACCCACATAGGTACAGAGCAACAGGATTTCTTCATGCTCTCCTCTACCCTGATACTGGATTTCCCCTGGTCTCCAAGCTCTCTCAGCTTTTCCTTTGTGGCCGTCATGTGCCCTCGTTATATTTTGCTAGTTTCACAACTCCATGATGAAAAAGGAAAAGGAAACATTTATGGTTAGTTTATAGCTGTGTATCGGCAACCCTTCAAATATTGTTGGTAGCCACAGAAACAGTATCTGTATATTTCATTGCCTTAAATATGTTGATTTATTTTAGTGTTAATTTTATTGATTTTACCGATAATCATATTGTCATGTTATTTGTATTGATATTGTACTTTTGTTGGTGTTGAATCATTTAAGTGTATTGAATTCCATGAGTAGGCCCATGTATGCGCCGTTGCTGAGAAGCTGTGTAAGCATTTCACCGCAGGTAAGCGCATCTGTATTCTTTGCATAGGAGGGTAAAAACCTTGAACTCTGAACTTTGAACTTAATCTATACTGCTAGAGCGCCCCCCCCCCCCAAAAAAATAAGTCATCGGTTGGTACTTGATATGGCGGATTAGTGTTTTGACCACTGCACTGAACGCCCCCAATTCCAGAGGGATCAGCACCATTGTGCCCTTGAGCAAGGTGGCAGTAAGGCCCGCGCTTGCAGGGAACAATGGGTGATAGCTTAACACTATTTGTGTTCCACCCGTGGAACTGTCCAGTGCACTGCCGTTACCCCAGTCCACCCCTTTAATTCAGAATTCCCGGCAGCAGTGCCATGGGCACAATGGAAAGTTTCGGTATTGCTTGGCCAGACCTCAAGCCCACAGGTGTTCAGTAAAAGGTTGTTCTCTCCAACCACCGGTACTCTGATCTGGTTGTGCTTTGTATGGAGTCTGACCTGCTCTATACAGGGGGAAAAAGGTGAAATGCAAACATATGGTTTACTGAAATTTATGAAATCATGCAAGATCCACATTTTCCCAGTGTATACACGCGTGGTCCTTACTTTACCCTGGATACGGTGTGTAAATACCAAACACACTGGAATGGAACAGCAGCGCCTGGCACGGCTGACTAGTGTGATATTCAGGAGGCTGTGAAATTTTACAGCCCTGTTTTTTTTCTCAGCAGTGTAATAAGATGAGGAGGCAAAATCAATCTGCTTTAAAACCGACCAGGCAACGGCATTATCAGGCAGACATCCTGAGGCCGCTGTTAGCCTTTTCTCAGCTCCGAATCCAGAGTTGGCTATCAGGACAAAGAACATGAGATTACCACTGTAGACAACCTGTGTTTCCTCCCCACAGCCATTAAATGTAGAGAACAAGGTGTCGTTCTTTCAGACAGATGAGAGAATCTGCGCTGAAAGGCAGATTTCAGTCTTTTAAAAACGGTGCTAATGAGCTCACTTGTCTTGCACGAGGTCTGGGCCTCGTAATAGCGACTGTGCTGACTGCTGCATTGTGGGATGCTGGTGTGGAATGTTCGTTAGACCTTTCGGCATCTCGTTGTTTTTCCACAAAGTTGGAGCAGCCGGGGATCAGGGCCTGTCTGTCTCGATGCATTCTCTGGAAGATCAGGTGGCCTTGATCTGGAGGAGAGCGGAGGACGAGGCGCATAGTTGCGCACGTAAAGCTTTACTTGGAATTTTGGGCTATTTTCAGCGATCACATTTTTTTTTTTGTTTAAGGTGTAAAGACATAACATGGGCAGTAAAAGTGGGTTACGCAGGTACAGCTGAATTTCCCAGCTGTTCGAAACGTAATTGCTGGTGCGATAGCGTCTTTGTGTCCTACCTGCAGACACCTGCCAAAGAAGAGTTTGAGATCATTAAACTTTCATCCAGGCAATCATGTCCCTGCACAGCTTCCAGCCTGCTTTCACCCCGTTTGAGGGGGTGTCCTTGTCACTAGGCATTTGCCATTGAGCTGCAGTTGTTGCTGAGAGTGTTGATCCCGAATTGTCTGGCTAGCCACCGTTACCTTCATTATCCTCAGTATTAGAGGACAGAATTGTGAGTCCCAGTGCCATACTCACTATGTAGAAATGAAGTAGAGTCACGTAGTACTTTTTTAAAACGACTAAACCTTGCTTTCCCATTTTGTTAAGAGGTCACGGCATGAGACATCAATGGTTTTTAGATCTGAACGATCGACCAATCAGGAGATGGGTGATCTGAATAATCAACCATTCAGGAGATGAGTGCTCAGAGATGACCCGTTGTAACACCACACCGTACCTTAAATGATCTTCCCACGGTGCTATAATACACGGACAAACATAGGAGTTTGATTTTTGGAGTAAAAAAGGCTGAAAAAAGGTTGTTCAGCCTCATTTATCTCCATACCTGTGATTTATTTTTTTATTTTTCAGTGGAGTCAGGGGTCCTTAGTCCTGGTGCTGGATATCCACAGGATGTGCAGTGTTTTGTTGTTACTGGCCGCTTAATGACCAGTAAAAATAGTTGACTACACAATTAAATCGTGTCTCCTTGGCCTGAGCGTGCTGAGGAATTTCAGGTGAACATGAAAACCAGCAGGCACTGCACCTCCCCTGGACCTCCAATGGGACCACTGGTGACAGATGTAGTTCAGACCCTTGCTACATCTTCTGGGGATTGTAGTTTTTATCCACCAGCGGTTTAGGAGCATGCCCAGTTGTCATCAGACTGCCAGCTGATTCAGCTCATGTTCAGCCATGAGACTGTGAGGCTGTGTTTTTAACTTTTTCTTCTTTTTTTGCTTTAGGGCCCCTGTCAACAGGCTTCTGAGGACTGACACTTCTCTTTTTATTTCTAATAGAAATGTATTTTCTGTCTGCTTTTGGCTTTTGACTCTGCTGTCAGCACATCACACTATGAGAAGGCAGCTAAGACAGCTTGGGAGGGAGGGTGACCTTGAATGTTCCTGTAAGGCTCAGGAATTTCGTCATGCTCTTAAGGATCATGGAACAATGAGACGCCACAAACCCAAGTTGATAAGTTGGTTTCATATCGACATTCGTTTCCATTACAATGCGGCGCAGTGATTCCGTCCATGTCAGTGAGGAATTACCGATGGCACGACACTTTGTCGTCTGCAGCTGATTATCTTGGCGTTGCATTGTGCTGGACCTAATAAAATGGAGTGCTGCTCTGTTTTATTTATTTATTTTATTTTTTTTGTCGCTGAGAACTGCAGTCCAATCAAAGCTCCCTTTGTCTTTTCCCTCAAAGCAGTACTGATCTGTGCATTCTGGGAAGGCACGATGTTGTTCTCTGCTGTGCACTGACACTTGAGGACGACAGAAGTGAACGAGATGCCGATGTGTGCAGGAGTTCAGCAGTGAGCGGCCAATCAGTTTGCAGTTTTGGATAGAAAAAGTGGTGCGCCATTACTGGTCAGCTGGAATGTTGTTTTAAGTAATGAATACTCTGTGTACTGGACAGTTGTTGCCTTACTGCCCTGCAGTATGGGAAACCCGTCCTCAACAAGTTGCAGGGCAAGTGTGATCTATCCCACCTCAACAGCTGATAATTCTGGGATGTTTTATTGTGTAAAGTCTTCGATTCCTAACTCCACATCAGCTCTTATAATATTCTCCCATGACCAAAATTTCAAATGGCGGCGTCCCATGTGGGAATAGCTGTGTTTTAAAAATGTGCTGACTCATGTCGCAATCTATTTTCTGCATTCTGGTCAGAATGTGATAATAAACTCCAGTTTTTATTTTGGCAAATACTTACTGTTCCTCTGACTGATGACTAAGGGTAGGGATATTCTGATGATAAGGGGGACTGACGCTGTAGGTTGATACCTGACACTCCACAGTGAAGAGTGTGCTGCTCGTCAGCCAAAGGCAGGCACAGTTCAAAAACTACAGGAGATGAAAACAAGGGCCTGAGATATGAAGTATCTAAGAATGAAACGCATTGGGAACCGGAAGACCTGTAAGAATAGCAGCTAGATGTCAAAAGGTGACATAATAGTAAACATACCTTGCTCCTGTATTTATCTATAATTGGAAAAATGGGCTAGATATCTAAAGCTGGATTTGGGGTACAAAGCAGTTCAATTTTTAGGTCCCCTATCTACTGATCAGGTCCATACCTGGTCATTTCTCCCATGGAATAAATTGAGGAAGTTTTCATTGAATTAAAAGAAGTAATTGATTAGATATGAATTTACCACTGAGTATTTCCTTGATCTCCTGTGCATTAATATGAATATTATTTATTTTATTTTTAAAAAAAGAATTGAGAAAAAAGAATGGAATGTCCTTGATAATTTTGTAGTGCTCATTGGCAGATAAACCACACTCTTACTCTCTCCCTCCTGATCGCCGTCTGTCCTCACGGCCCCCCATGCCTGGAAAGTTGAGGCCCCCTGTAGATCAGTGCAGTAAGTGTTGGATGGATAGGTGATGCAGGAAAAGGTCAAAGGTCAACTTAAGATGGAACACTCACTGCCGGGGGGCCTGAGAGGAGCCATATTTTTAGAAGGGGAATGCCTCAAAGTTGTTTTGTTGAAGGCATTCGTTTCCATTCATATAAATTGAGTAGAAAGCTAAATGTAGAGTTGTTTTGATTGCTTGAGTTTTTTTTTTTTTTTGCACTACTTTAAGTTCACTGTGCTGTGTTTTTTAAACTGCCATTTACCAACTTTGAATGTGACATTTTGTGCTGGGATATGTGTGTTCTGGCAGTGTTTTAATGTTGAAGAGCTGAACAGCAAGTTCACATATGTATATTTGGAAGTCTGTATTTTGGTCTTATCTGTAATGAAGAAAGTCTGTGTATTGCTCATGTTTGAGGAGTCGATCGGGAAGGCTGATTCCTGGATGTATTGGGGGGGGGGATGTGATGTAATCTCCACTGTGTGAGTCAGGAGGGCATGAGGTGTACTGCTGTCCCCACCCCCACCCACTTGAAATGGACACTGTCGGTGTATTTATAGCCCCTGAGCAGAGCAGAGCTCCCTTTCTTAAACGCGTACGAGGAACTGCTCACACTCAAAGCCACAGCTTGGCTCGCGCCTTCTAGAACTTACTTACCGACTTTTTCCCCTCGTTGCTCTGTTTTGCCTCTGTCGCCTTAAAAGGGTTTCTGCAGGTAATTGTCGACATTTCGTTGCACGGCTTGTTTGGGGGAAAACTCATTTGCGAGGAATTTTGTGGACTGCAGCCATTTGTTCTTAAGCTGATATAGATCACTACTAATCCAAGTAAAAGAAATGTGCCAACTTTTGTGGCAAGCATGGGCAATAGTTCTATCAGGTTTCTGTGTGAAATTTTGTATTGGATTTCCATGGCATGAGTTATTGTGCTCTTGTATGATGTGGTTACCATAACAGTACAGAGAATGGAATCTAATATGATATACAGAGGGGTTTCTGCTTCGGTCTGCCGATTAGAATGGCTTCATTAGCTCTGCTATCATCATAATTGGAAGGGTAGTGTAGTATCATGGCTAGGAGGCTGGTCTTGTTACTATGAGGTTGTTGGCACTGCCGTTTGTACGCTTGTGGAAAGTGCCTCATCCAAATTGCTCCAGTAAAAAATATTGAGCTGTTTAAATGGATACTCTGTAAAATCTTTATGGTGTAAGTCACTCCGGAAAATAGCATCTGCTAAATGGCTAAATTATGGTGTAAATCTAATGTAAAACAGCAGTGGTTTGTGGGAATGATCACTGTGTTTTAGTAGATGGTCATTGGTTGCGTTTTATTAAAAGTGCATTTGAAATGGCTGTTGGTTGCTCTAATGATTATTTTGTGTTTGTGATGGTCACTGATTTTGTTGAGCGGAGGTGTAACATCAAAATGGCGGTGGGCTGCGTTCATGATCAGTTTGTTTTTGGAGATGGTATAGAAGGTGTGTTGAAATGGAGGTGGCTTGTTGTAATGATTACTCTGTGTTTATAGATGGTCACAGCCCAGTGAGTCCCGAGTGAGTGAGAGAGTGAGATCACCATTCCCGATGGAGAAACCCGCCATCCAGACGCAGCCGTCCACGCTGCCGTTCTTTGACACCTCCCACGCCTTCAACCTCCTGCGTGGGATCCATGAGCTCCGTGCAGAGCGCAAGTTCTTCGATGTCACGCTGTGCGCGGAGGGCCGCGAGTTCCACTGCCACCGCACCGTCCTGGCAGCCGCCAGCACCTACTTCCGTGCCATGTTCGCGGGGACGCTTCGCGAGAGCGCCATGGACCGAGTGGTCCTCCACGAGGTGTCGGCCGAGCTGCTGGGCCTCCTGGTGGACTTCTGCTACACGGGCCGCGTGACCGTCACCCAGGACAACGTGGACCTCCTGCTCAAAACGGCCGACCTCTTCCAGTTTCCGTCGGTCAAGGAGGCCTGCTGCGCCTTCCTGGAGCAGCGGCTGGATGTCACCAACTGCCTGGAGATCCAGGACTTCGCCGAGGCCTACGCCTGCCGTGAGCTAGCTGCTAGCGCCCGCCGCTTCGTCCTCAAGAACATCGTGGAGCTGGCCAAGGGCAAGGACTTCGAGAGGCTGCCGTGGAAACGGCTGCTGGAGTTCGTTTCGGACGACGGGCTCTGCGTGGACAAAGAGGAGACGGCATACCAGATCGCCGTCCGCTGGGTGAAGGCGGACCTTCAGAGGCGCCTTCACTACTGGCCTGAGCTTCTGCAGCAGGTCCGACTGCCCTTCGTCCGCCGGTTCTTCCTGCTGGCCCATGTGGAGAGTGACCCCCTGGTTTACCTGTCCCCACCCTGCCTGCGGCTAGTCAGCGAAGCTCGCGCCTTCCAGTCAGCGGAGTACGACCGGCATGACTGGCCCTGCCAGCGGGTGCGGCCACGCCCCTCTACCGGACTGGCCGAGATTCTGGTGGTGGTGGGCGGCTGCGACCAGGACTGCGACGAGCTCGTCACCGTCGACTGCTACAACCCCCAAACGGGACAATGGCGCTATCTAGCCGAGTTTCCCGATCACCTGGGAGGCGGGTACAGCATCGCCGCTCTAGGCAACGACATGTATGTCACAGGTAAGCATATTAATGACATTGATAGCTAATGACTTTGACCATTACCCATTAGTGTCAGACTACGAATAAATGCTTTACCAGGCAAATAACTATGACCAACTCATTATGTAACAGGAATTTAAGATGTCAGTGTGATAGCTCATAGTATGACACAGTCTCTCTTATGACCTCCTGTTTCTGTGTGTTATGAAACAATGCGTTTTATTATTAAATGTCGTGGGTTAGGAGAAGGTAGGTTATTTTCGGGGTCCCTCTGAATCCCGAAAGCCGTGAAGCTTTCCAGGCCTACGTGGAATGAGGGCTGAGGTCGTTGCAAGTATAAATAAGCCGCCGCCCCTCTGCTAGCGGGCGAGGTGACGGGGGACACGGTGTTCCACTAGCGTGTGAGGTAAAAGGGGTGCAGCGCTCAGCCAGGAATGCCCCGGAGCCCTCGCGTTTTTCGGAGGCCAGCCTCGTCAGCAGGCTTCAAGAGGGAGGACATTGTTTTGCAAGGATGGGAGGAGGGTTAAAAAAAAAAAAAAAAAAACAGGGCTTTTTTTGATTGCTGAGAGGAAGCCTGAGAACAGAAATGGGAAAACAAATAGTTGGCAAGTGCAGGAGCGGCTCTATTTGCTGTGGCGTTAAGGCCACCGCGGAGCCGGGGCGCGCGTTTCAGAGGTCACACAGAGGCGTGTGGGGAAAGGTTACCCGCTTACTGACAGCGCAAGATTTAGCACCAGCCTCCGTACAAAGCTCAGGTTTGTCAGAGCTGTCCGCTGCAGCCCCACAGAATGCAAACGGACGCCGTCACCATCCGAGTAGCCCAACGCGGAATCTGAGGAACGGAGAATTGTCACGCAGCTTCTAGTTGTGGCAAAATAACATCCTGTTCCCTGCGCTGGGCCGGGCGAAGAGAGGACATCAGAATGTTTACAGCACCTTGTATT
Source organism: Albula glossodonta (assembly GCA_019788955.1). Classification (NCBI taxonomy): domain Eukaryota; kingdom Metazoa; phylum Chordata; class Actinopteri; order Albuliformes; family Albulidae; genus Albula; species Albula glossodonta. Next base: position 1,555,975 of record JAFBMS010000056.1, on the reverse strand, counting down.
TTTGCTGTGGTCTCAAAGCACAAACACGCGGGAGCCGTTTCAGCACATGGAGTCTGGAGTCTGCACTGTTCTCATCAAACATTTCTGTCCTTGTGGCCGTATAAACAGTCAGACTCTAAACACAGAAATGAGAGAGCACAGAGCCCTTCTGCACAGCCCTCACAGGGCTTAGAGTGCATTTCCCATGCTGTACCATAAGTGTGCAAACAGCAAGGGTAAGGACAAAACAGTACAAGCAGGAGGTTGCCATATCTACACCACTTTCATCCCGTTTTCTCAAACATCACGATACTTTTGATATACAGTAACACACTTGTTTTCAAAAACCCAAAAGCCAGAAATGTTTTTCATTTGAATTTTTCCTCTGTTATAATTTTGTGATTAAAATCTGTTTTGATGAGAGCCATGGACAAACACTGAGTAGACGGGAATGTTGAGGTCATATATTTAGCTGGGCTGTAGCCTGTAGAATTGTGCATTGCTTTCGGTGCTGTTTTCATCAGTGTGATAATTAATCTCACTCTAACTAAACAACAGCCAGGGGGTATACATGAATTATTATCATTACACTTTTTAGTCATTTAGCTTCTAACAGAAAGCAATCTAAAGAAAGTTAATTTATTCAACAAAAGTGTTATAGCATCCATTTTCTGGGTTGTAATGTAACAGATTCAGTGCCTTAACAGGCAAACAATAATGGCTATAGTGAGTGCCTATGGAGGCAAGGTCTTCATTATTAATTCAACTGAAGTTGGAGAGGGGGAGGGAGGTTGGAGAGGGAGCAAGGGTCTAATTACGGTTTGAAAACAATGTGACACTGTGTGACAGGGAGAGCAGGGCTGTCCCAATTGTGAAATTTGGGTCAAGTGATAATTGTCAGGCACATTGGCATGGTGAACATTCCCATACATTGAGAACTCTGTGACACCCCTGCCCCTACCAGCCCTGGCCAGTTAGCCATGTACAAAGTGTAGACTATGTCTCCTCTCAGCGGCTGGGGAGAGAGTGAATGAGAATACACATGCAATGTTTGCTTAAAATGAACCTGGAAAGTGTATCACAAGCGCATTACCATTGTATAGATTTTGATACCCATTGGCATGACTGGTTGTGACAGCCCTGGGTAAGAGTTGGTTGTGTCTCTGGCAGGTGGCTCTGACGGCTCGCGACTCTATGATGGCGTTTGGCGCTACAACTCGAGCGTGAACGAGTGGACGGAGGTTTCGCCGATGCTGAAGGCGCGGGAGTACCACAGCTCGTGCGTGCTGAAGGGGCAGCTGTACGTGGTGGCGTCGGACAGCACTGAGCGCTACGACCATGCTCTGGACTGCTGGGAGTCTCTGCCCCCAATGCTGCACCCCATGGACAACTGCTCCACCACGGCCTGCAGGGGGCGCCTCTACGCCATCGGATCCCTGACCGGCGAGGACACCATGGTCATCCAGAGCTACGACCCCGACACTGACCGCTGGGCTCTGGTCAACTGCGGCCAGCTGCCTCCCTGGTCCTTCGCTCCGAAGACGGTCACCCTCAACGGCCTCATATACTTCGTCAGGTAAAAGCATCACCTGTGAAAGAACGTGTTTGATGGAGAGCGACTAGGGTAGAAAAAAAAAATAAAGAAATGCCATTCGTTGGCTGCATGTTTGTTTGTTATTGCGTTATGTTCAGACATCTACCAGACGTCTTTATCGACATCAACTTGCATACCATACATTTCAGCACACATCCATTTATAAAGCTGGATATTTTCTGAATAAAATCAAGTGAAGTTGATTTTGTACCTTGCTGAATGGTACAAATACAATACCCTCTATAGGAATTGAACCTGAAACCTTAATAAATTTGAGCAGGAATAGGAATTATCCCTATAGTTTAGATTTTCATGAGGCCACACCAGTATGGGTACATGAGTAGCTATTTAGCTAAGAAGGCATCAGTGAAATCAAGCACACATTGCAATGTAACCCCAATCCATTTGTCTTTGGTTTGAAAGTTGGCCTGGAAAAAACTGTCTGCTAAATGTAGTGTATAGTGTGGAGAAAAGAAACTCATTCATATGTGTAAAAATTGTTTTGTTTTACAGGGACGACTCTGCGGAGGTTGATGTCTACAACCCTCTAAAGAACGAATGGGACAAGATTAGCCCAATGAACCAGGTCAGTCACCCTCAACATAATAACTCCCAGAAAACTGAGGTAGTGATTTCATTATTTCAAGGTAGCTGTCGTATCCCCCTTTTTAATGGCAACTGTTTTTTTACATAAAATGTCAGAGCCCTGTTATTCTCTGCTGTTGGTGTATAAAGACAGAAATGTGTTTCAGGCAGTTATCTGTAGCTTTTAGCTGGTTAGCCAGTCAGGCTGATCTGTGTCCTAAACTGACAATTATCTCATACTGATCTGTATCTGAAACGGATCTGTTATCTTATAACTTATTATCTCCATGTTTTGTCTTTGCTGGCAGGTCCACGTGGGTGGCAGCGTAGCTGCCCTGGGGGGCCGTCTCTTTGTTTCTGGCGGATACGATAACACCTACGAGCTGTCGGACGTGGTGGAGGCGTACGACCCCGCCACGCGCTGCTGGACGACCGCAGGCCGCCTCCCCCAGCCCACCTTCTGGCATGGCAGCGTCAGCATCTTCCGGCAGTTCATGCCGCTGGTGCCCAGCGCCTTCGAGCCCATAGACACTCCCGAAACAAACGCCATCCACCTGCACCGACACCACCGAAACCTGGCCCTCCACAACCACAACCGTGACGTCAACCGCGACGTCAACCCGGCGCACTGAGCTCGGCTCAGCCTGGCCTGGTTTGGTTTGGTTCGGCTCGGCTCCCCCTGCTCGTCGCTGGCGTAAAGCGGTCGTGCATGTCACCATGGCAACACTACATAGTGTGCTTTGCACCTTTACTGTGCGTCCATCCCATAACAGGATGCCCAAAAAAAGCTAAAGAAGTTACCGGACCTTAAAACTTTCCATTTCTGCGAGTGAGGAGAGGATAGAAATCAATGGTGGTCATCAAGACATCTTTTAGGGGGGGGAAAAAAAATGCCAAGAACAAAATTACTCAATCAGTAGTTTAGATTTTTGTTAGGCTATACCGGTAGGATAACTTTGGCTACTTCACAGCAAGTAGTAGGTATATTTATAACAAACTATTTCTGACATTGATCAAAATAAATTAGTAACCCCTCACAACATGAACATTCCAAACACCAAAACAAAACCCCAAAATCCCCCTGTTCAAAATAAGACCGATCTTTATACACACTACAGCCAATGAAATCGTTTTATTGAGATACTGTGTGGCCCATCAGCTATCAAGACAGCATTGAAGAAAAAATAAAATAAAACGAAGCACACATTTCTGCACCACTCAGCGCGGTGCCAGGACATTTTGAGTCGCATCATTTGCAGAGATCCTCTCGCCGTTTGCAACAGATGTCCGCTGATCTCTGCGAGCTTGGTTATGACTGGTTTCTTCCACGTTCCAGCTCATCCTTTCAGAACACAACCCAAGATCCCAAACTTGTGGTCTGGCTTCTGTAGCAGCCTGCATGTGGTGTCCGTCGCGTTATCTTGGAGTACTTGTTACTGATAGATGCGTTCAGTTATTTTTATAGTAAATTAAAAAAAAAAAAGTTATTTATGAATATGTATATTTAACTGTTGTCTGTAGCGAGGATAAAGTTGACTGAAGGCGGCTGGAGATTGCAATACCGTATCTGAATGGTTTTTCAAATGCGACTCCTCCCTGTTTAACATGAAGTACCGGTGAAACTGCTACTCTTCCAGTAAGGAAGACATAAGTGTCACTGCATGGATAACTGGAAGTTTTGTTGTATTCAAGTTAATTTTGTATACTATGGTGTGTTTTGCAGGTAAAAAAACTAGTGTAATATACAGTATGCTGTAGCAGTTTAACCTGCTTGAGAAACATTTGCATTTTTTTGTGATTTGGTGCATTTGTTGTTGTTTTTTTTAATATATGACTTGTTTTTTCATTAAATAGTGTTTTGTTTTTTTTAACATCTGCAGTGCAAACCATCTGCGTTTGTGGCAGGAAGGCGATGTCATGACAGTTTAATCACTAAATAAAGCTGCAGGCAGGACTTTGCTGTCTCTCTGTCTTCATTAGCTAACTCAGTGTTCACTTCCCAGCCTCCTTCAACCAAAAAACCAAAAGAAAATACAGGTCCAGCCACACACGGTGTCCTTACATAGTCTTTATTATCATTGGCAATGTTTGGCATGAAAAGACAAAGCAATTAATTCCAAAAAATCTATGAAAAACATGTTTTTTGTTTTTGTAAAGTATTACTGTACAAGCCAAGCGCTGGACGACTTGTCCCATACATGGCAGAGGTGTGAAAAGGAGAGGTGGTGATGTCATGAGGCCCCACCCCCAGGCCATCTCCTCTGCCCCGCCCACAGGAAGTTCCTTCCATATCACTAGGTGGATAACGGGGCATTGCCTGAGTGTGCGTTCACACTGGCGAGCACAATGGGGATCGGAGTCACTTTACCATGCCGCCACGGTAACTACAGGCTGAAAACACAAAGGTTTGGACAGTGGCGTAACAGCATGCTGAGGTATTTTTCTTACCTGCGCGTAAAGCACTGAACGCACACTGCTAAGGACTGGAGAACGTGTGCTGATGCAACACGAAGCCCCCATATAGGCATGGATAGTAACATGGTGTAAAGGTGGCTAACTGAAAAAGGATACAAACGCAGTACACGCATAACATTCCACATTATACTGACAAATTATTAATGAAATAAATTGCATGTCAGTTTTAAGTAATTCTAGTAGAGTAAATTTAGGGAAAATCTTTACACTGGGCTTTGAGCCCTGTCATTCTGCGCTCTCCAGTCTTCCGTGCCATTTGTTCAGTGTTTTGCAGACAGATGAGGGAAAACCCTTCCGTGTCTTGCTACACCGCTCTCTGAACCGTCATGTTTTCACTCCTCACTGCGTGTTCACATTGAGAAGTGTCACAATCTACACTGAAGTCTGTTTTGGGTGCATTCAGTGGTTCATGCATTGAGACGGACAGCAGGAACTATATTTTTCAGTTTACCTACCAAGTTAACTAAAGGTTAAAAAATAAATATATTTCTCTCCCACAGCTTTATGAACATGCAAAAGCATCACCAACATGATAGAAGTTATTTTCAGCCTTGATTTTAAGGCTTGGATGCTGTTGACATGTTGCTGTGTGGTTTGCACCACTGTTGCTGTGTTATTTGCATTCATTTAAAAAAATGAAGGTCCTCTGATTGCTTTGTAGCTTGTGAAAGCTTGCCAGCGTGAACGCATAGTCAGGTTCTCTGTTACCACGGCGGCAAGATGGGAGTGACATCACTCCTCAAGCCTTCTCCTCGGCTCCTCCCTCCGGCATTTCCTCCGTCGCCATGGCGGTTTGTATGGGGTAGGCCCCTGTCACCAGTAGAGTCTGCTCCATCACGTCCGCCACCGTGAACCCGGGTCCCTCCTCTTCCTCGGGGGGCGGCGCGGCCGCCTGAGTGGACACCACCTCCTCCACCATGATTGCCCCGGGCTGGATCATCACGCTGATGATGTCACCGGCCGCGGGCAGCGCAGGGAGGGCCGCCTTCTCGTCCTCCACCACCAGGTTTCTGAGCCTACGCTGCCGGGGGTTGTAGTTCTCCACTCGGTTGTGGATCTGGGAGTGCCGACGCAAGTGGGCCTGAAACAGTGCATGGAAATCTTTACAAAAATCATTACAACACACAAAGATGACAAGATATCAGAGACTGAAGCCGCACAATAGGGCTCACCATTTTCCTACAAAATACAAAGCAGTAGGCGGGCAGTATCAAGCCTGGAACTGAATACTCAAAATGATCCCTGCCTCTACTGCATGACCTCATTAACTGTTCCAAGCATTGACAACTCTGTGTAAAATAGCGCTTCCAATTATCAAGAGAGGGAGGAGTCGTGGTCTCTGCACTATGCTGACAAAATATGCATGGACTTGGCCTTGGTGGACACTGCTAACTGGTTCACACATTTGATGAAATAAGTAATATATTTAGTTTAATATATTTAAGAGCCGTAGAAAAGCACAACTCAATAACAGGGCAGTTATACATGCAACAAATTAAGTGGCACAGACACAAGATGCGTAAGCAGTAACTGCTTGAGAAGGGCTAAGGACGGTCAGTGGAGGAGGAGCATAGGTGTAGTTTGAACAGATGAGTCTTGCCAGTAACAGTGCACAGGTGAGGCCTGTCAACACACCGCTACCTGCTTCAGCAAAGTAGAGACAGAGCATTGTAGTGTTTGATGTGAAAAACAACACAGCCCAAGTTAAAATGCTGAACCAGAGAAACAGGGTAAATGGGAGGGGCGCTGTCGAATGAATTCGCTGCACTCCACGGTGTCCTACCTGTCTGGTGAACTTGTACCCGCATTCCATGCACTCAAACTTTCGCATCCCTTTATGCCGGCGGACATGGACCCTCAGCTGCTCAATGGCTGGAATGAGAGGAGGACGGTGTTTTTTTTTTTTTAATTTTTAATTTTTTTTATTTTAATACATCACAAATAACACAGCAGACAAACAAACACACTGCCCTCTTAACTAATATCAAAATAACTCCATTTCATAGAGTCTTCCATTTATCCTTTCTATTTGCAATGAAAGCTTCTAATTGTTGGTAATACTTAAGACATAAAGGAATTTAGAGACAAAATGCTTCCTTACCGCTTTTTAAAAATAAAAACTTGCAAACAAAACAACAACGTTGTTCACCAATGGGAACTCCTCCCTAAAATCTCCCAAAGCTACGCTGAACCAACCTAAACATAAATAGCACCCAGTATTACTATTAAACTTCATTCCGAAATATGGAGACCGAGGTGCAGAACCAAAACAAATGTTTGTTTTGCCTCAGACTCTTAACAGAGTGGTGTCAGACCCTGGTCCCGAAGGGCCACGGCATCTGGAGGGCTTTGATGTGCTTTAGCACCTCAGTGATCATTACATTACATTACTGTCATTTAGCTGACGCTTTTATCCAGCGCTTTATGACTTACAGTTGTTTAGACTAACCAAGGGCCAATCCCCCCTGGGAGCTATGTGGGGTTAAGGGCCTTGCTCAAGGGCCCAACAGCAATGGTGTTCTTGCTGTGGCTGGACTGGGACTTGAACCGCCAACCTCAGGGGTCCCAGTCATGTACCTTAGCCACTAGGCTATAGGCTGCCCCCAGTACTCTGATCAGTACTCCCCTGGCTTCCAAAGCCTACTGTGGGCCACGGATTGAACAGAAATCACAAAGACTCACAGACACTTGCTGTCCTCGAGGACGTGAGTTTGGCTGCCTTTGGGAACCACCCCTTAATGCCTTAATGTGTATCAAATCTGCTGTTTTTGAAAGGCTGATTATGTAATGTTGTGTTCCTTTAGGAATGGCAAACAAACCACTGAAGGTAAAGCAAAAAAATCTGATTTGATTGGACAGACACAAGTCACATGAGCAGGAACTTGTCGACTTCAGCTACACTCATTGGGCCCTTATATTAGCAGAATCTAGCATAATCGGGTACTTGCGTTAGCTTCAGCTAACATCCTTTTGCTCTGACTTGAGCTTCACGTAGAATCCCTGTCAGTTTAATTTTAGCTTTAGCGAGCAAGGTTAGCTTCACCTCAGTATCATTGGGCTATTGTGTTAGCGTCAGCTTGCGTCATTTCAAGCACTCTGATTTAAGCTTCACGGCGCCCTCACCCTTGAACGTCTTGCTGCATATGTGGCAGTAGTGCGGACGGCCCTCCTGGTGCTTGCTGGCCACATGCCGGAGGAGTGGACCCTTCTCCGTGAACCGCTGGTCGCAGAACTCGCAGCGAAATGGCCGTTCGCCCGTGTGTGTGCGGTGGTGCTTATCCAGACTGGCTGCAAAGAGGAAAAAAAGACAACTGTGTAGTAAGCCCCAAGTGAAAGAGTCTGTGTATATGGTGGTGAAATCTAAGCTCTAGAAGTGAGTATAGCTAGGGCCTAACGTGTGTGTGCAGGCGGGCGTGCGTGCGTGCGTGCATGTGTGTGTGCGTGAATGTCTCTGTGTGAGTCATTCACAATTTCTGAATAAAGTTCTAAAAGGGTGTTTGCTTGGGGGAATAAGGGGTTGAATTATAAGTGTGTGGCATTGTGGATATAGAGCTCTGAGAGAGTGTTTTCAATGAGGAGCTGAATTGTGTGTGGCAGTGTGTGTGTGTGGCAGTGTGGAGTTAAAACTCTGGAAGGGTGTTTGCCGGAGGCAATGAGGAGCTGAATAATGTATGTATGTATGTGTGTGTGTGTGTGTGTGTGTGTCAGTGAGGCAATGAGGAGCTGAATTATGTGTGTGTGTGTATGTGTCTGTGTGTCAGTGAGGCAATGAGGAACTGAATTATGTGTGTGTTTGTGTGTGTGTGTTTCAGTGAGGCAATGAGGAGCTGAATTATGTGTGTGTGTGTGTGTGTGTGTGTGTGTGTGTCAGTGAGGCAACGAGGAGCTGAATTATGTGTGTGTGTGTGTCAGTGAAACAACGAGGAGCTGAATTATGTGTGTGTGTGTGCACGTGTGTGTGGGTCAGTGAGGCAACGAGGAGCTGAATTATGTGTGCGTGTGTGTGTGTGTGTGTGTGTGTGTCAGTAAGGCAACGAGGAGCTGAATTATGTGTGTGTGTGTGTGTGTGTGTGTCAGTGAGGCAACGAGGAGCTGAATTATGTGTGCGTGTGTGTGTGTGTGTGTGTGTCAGTAAGGCAACGAGGAGCTGAATTATGTGTGTGTGTGTGTGTGTGTGTGTGTGTGTGTCAGTAAGGCAACGAGGAGCTGAATTATGTGTGCGTGTGTGTGTGTGTGTGTGTCAGTAAGGCAATGAGGAGCTGAATTATGTGTGTGTGTGTGTGTGTGTCAGTAAGGCAATGAGGAGCTAAATTATGTGTGTCTGCCTGGCAGCGTGCCCATGTGGTGTCTGGTAAATGTGAAGAGGTGAGGTGGCACAAGGTAGCCTCTGTCTGGCAGTCTCTCAGATAGCCCTGACCGTGCAATAAGCTGAGACCATGTGCAGGTGCTGCATATGTGAAAGATCACTGTTCTCTCTCCTTCTACAGTACACATTTCGGTCAATTTGTCATGTCAGATCAAAAATTAGCTGCAACATTTTATTAATAGTATTACTTTGAAATAAATAAGTAATGTTGCCACGAAATATTCTCAAAATGCTAATGATATTCCAGCCCCCTAGTTGGTGACCTTTGTAACGACATTAGTGGAACACAAAAACAGCAATGTTTTGAGACTACTGCTGAAACAAGAGGCCAATGCAAAAGTTCTGTGAAATGATAAGTAACCTGAAACTGATCATATTTCATATTTTGGAAACATTTAAAATGTAAAAAAAAAAAAAACTTAAAAAAAAAAACATTTAAGGCTTGAGTTATTAAAGAATTTACTATGAGCAAGTGATTGGTTGAGGTAGTTAATTTGCTCCAATCACAAATCAAATTGCACGCGCAGACATTTTAACCTGTGCTCAAGACCTTGACAAATCTGGCCCATATCATGTAGTGGGAACATTTTAGGAACCAAATTTGGTCAGCTGGATACCACCTCTACAAACGGTGTAAGACTGTGAGGGAGAACAGCTAAGCCTATGAGTTCCTGAAGCTTAAGGATTGTGTGAGATGAATGTGTGTGGGGCATTAAAGAGTAACTTCGCCCTCAGTTTCAGCCACTCTCTGCTCCCTTTCCTATTTTAAAAGATGCTCAGAAATGGAAGGAGTGCGAGGGATGGGGGGGGGTACGTCTGTGGTCATAACAGACCCCCCCCCCCCCCCCCCCCCCCCCCGGAGCATGCCCCCCAGCCTTGCAAGCCCCGCCCATTCCCTAGATACAATTGAGCAACATAAGTTTGAAAATGAGCGGGATGGCAGTGTGCAGATGAAAGAGAAAGGCCCGGCTGGGATCGCACCGCCTCTCTCATCAGACCACCTCTTCTCGTTGGGATGGTAACTATTTGACTTGCAGAACTTCTTTAACCGTACACTGCTTAAACCTGGAAGGATGCCATCACCAGTGTTTTTTTTCCATCCCACTGTCTGCAAGTGAGATGCAGAGCAGAGAGGAACGTTGCCCCTTCGGAAAATTTGGCCAATCGCAACTCACTGCTTTTAAAAAAGGAGAGCCTAAAGCTTTGATTGGCTTTCCCAGAAAATCAGCTGCAGATGACAAAGCGTAGCCTCAACAGTCATTTGTCACTGACATGAATGTCTGAACAGTGTCAGTGCTAGCGGAAATTATGCTGATTAGCTATGGAGGTGAGCAGTTTGAGGTGAGCAGCTACAGTAGTGAGCAGTTACGTGGATGAGCAGTTACCCTGAGTCCTGAAGGTCTTCCCACACAGGTGGCACTGGAAGGGTTTCTCGCCCGTGTGTGTGCGCAGGTGCATATTCAGGTTGGCCTTCTGGGTGAAAGCGTGGTTGCAGAACCCGCACACAAACGGCCGCTCATTCCTGAAGAGCATCACAGTCAATCGTGAATAAGTCAGCTCTCAAACTCCTGACTGCTGCTAATTCAGTCTGTCTGCGCAGTCAGCGTCTCCAGAGTGCCCTAACCCTCCCCTGCACGATCACTGCTAGACTTGCAGTCTGCCGCTCTTCATTCCTGAGGCAGACTGTGTCCTCTCATTAACTCTTTATGCTCAATACAGACCTTATTGTTCTCTTATGCACTTACTAACCATGTGCCCTCCGCACAGACCTTAGTGTCCTTGTACTTACTCAGTAACCCTGTACACTCAGTAATGACCTTAGTGTCTTTTACTCATTAAACTGTACATTATGGGTACAGACCTTCTCTGGTCCCATAATTCCTTTGAGACCATAGCCCTTCTATGGTGTATTTTTCATCTCATCAAACCTTCTGATTAATTGTCTAACATGCATTGTTCCAATTTTATTTTACGTTCTAGAACAAAGAGATGAAAACAAAATGGCTAGTACACCACAGCCAACATGTGACTTCAAAAAACTTCAAAAGTGTACTGTGACAGAAAAATTAAACAGTTTCTCTGAACAGGTGAGCGCTTGCAGACGTACCTGTGGATGGCCTTGATGTGCATCTGCAGTCCGTTGCGGCTGGAAGCTCGGTGGCCGCACTCCTCGCAGACGAACAGCTTCTCCCCGCGGTGTTTGGAGGCCTCGTGCAGCCGCAGCTCTGTCCGGGACAGGAAGCACTTGGGGCACAGGGAGCACTACGGGAAAAAAACGGACGCCTAACGGTCACGCGTGGCTAAGGGTGCAAGCTCTTCCAATCCCTATTAAAGAGCCACTTGACTCTTACTGACATTATTACGCTTTACATCACGTATGATGATTTTCAAAAATGTCAGTAAAAGTACAAGGATTTTGGCCATGAATGTCCGTTTTCTTACTTCCTCCTAAAATGACATCCCCCCCGTGTTGTGACGTACGAAAGGCTCACCGCGTGTGGCTTGGGGGCCCCGTGGACCTTAATCAGGTGGATCTTCAGGTCTTTCTTCTGCATGAATTGCTCTGGGCAAGACGTACACTGAGACAGACACCACACCGTATTATCATCAAAGCCATTCAGAATGAAGTCACCGAGTGAGAGACATTTATGAAAAAAAATGTGGGTTCCCTACAATGTTTACAATATGTGACACATTCATGTTTTTCTGTGCTATATTTGGGGGTAGCTGCGGGGAAAATGACTTTCTGAGTGAGCCAGCAAGGTGGTTACTAAATGAATCAGGCAAGCACAACTTCAGCTGCGAGAGGTAAAAATGAAAAGGTCAGAAATGAAAGACCAAATTCAGCTTTATGAATATAAGTCATACATCACAGTCTGTCTGGAAACTGCAGTTACAGTAACAGCTGTTGTCAGGGGAAGTATTTTCATGTTTTAAATCGCCCAAGACCGGCCTTCCACAGATGTATTTGGTTGGAAAATAGCAGATACTTGCTCAGAGATATGTGATGCATTGATCTATACAGGTATGCACCGCATAACATCCATTCAGGCAACGTCTGACCACAAATACATCCGCGGTCCCATAAGGTTATAACAGAGTACAGAAATCCCGATCGGAGAACGGGACGTAGCAGACGTAACCTATTTAACGCGTATTTTACCTTGCCAGATAAATTAGCTGAAATTCAGTACTGTATATATATAGTATCTTGACCATTTAGTCAATATTACATATGGTGCAATATGGTGTTTGCACAACGTCCAAATCATGTAACGTCCTGTTTCACAGAACGTACTGTTCTGATTTCGCCAGGCTTGCTGGTATTCGTGGTATTAGCCTAGCTTGTGCGGCTGTAGTAACAGAGAGGGCAGTGAGAACAGTGGAAGCACATGAGTGATGGAGGCAGGTAGCCTTGCTGGGCTAAGAGGCTGACCTTGTTAGGCATCTCCCCCGTGTGTGTGACTGTGTGAAACCGTAGCTCGAGCCGCCTCCTGAAGGTCATGGGGCACATGGAGCAGGAGAACACCTGCGTTTTACACACACACACACACACACACACACACACACACACACACACACTACAGTTACATTACAGTCATTTGGCAGACAGCCTTATCCAGAGTGACTTACAGTGTGGGAAAACATAAGTGCATTCACCTACTTACTAAGAGCAATAATGCCACACCTGGCCAATATTTCCATACCCCTGAGTACACCATATATGCAACATAACTAAACCACTTATGCAAGTCTGCAATGCTAATTTCTGCAAAACTATGACTCATAATAAGCCATAAGCCATTACAAGAAAATCATAACCATTAGTAAAATAATCAAACACCATGAAACCTCGGTTTGCACCAACACAAGAAACCTATGGATCTGTTGTCAGCAAAAATATTCCAATAACCCAGGCCCCTCACCAAGGTTCTCAGTAATCTACTCATCTACTCACAAATCAAAACCGAATGGAGAGAGCAGTGCAGCTGGACGGGGCATTCTCAGTCCCCATGGCAACTGTAAAAATGCTGTTACTGGGGTATCAGTGTGACTTAGGGACTCACCACCCCCGCCCTGTTCAGGCAGTTCCGGGCCTCGTGCTCCATTAGGTTCTCCTTCCTGTAGTAGCACTTGCCGCACTTGGAGCATTCGAACGGTTTCTCCCCTGTGTGGCGCCTGCAGGACCAGAAGTAAGGATCCAAGAGAAAGGCCAGCATCAGCAGGGACACTCATAAACTCGCAGGAAATCAATTCAAGTTTGTTTGTATAGCACTTTGTGGCTTTACATAGAGCCTGAGCCATAAACCCTGCCCCCACAAAGCAAGCCTAAACAGTGGTAAGGAAAAGCCTTAAGTAGAACCCAGCTCAGGGGGGAGCCCATATCTTTCTGGCAGGCAAAATGCAGTCTTAGAGGGTAGCAGAAGACAGTACATTAGTACAAACGATCTGGTCAGTACAGGTGTTACAGGTACAGAAGGAATCACAAGGCTCCATCTTGCAGGGAGGTCCTGTTTCTGACCGATATGAGAGTAGCCATTGAGCAACAGCTGTAAGATAGTAGCAAACAATAGTGAAGAACATCACTTCATGTGTTTACATCTGTTTCCAAGGCAGCACTCACCGGTTGTGGACTTTGAGGTAGTACTTGCTGAGGAAGGTCTTGTGGCAGGTGGGGCACTGGACTGAGTTCCTCTTAGGGTCCCTGCCTGTCCCCTCCCCGTTCTCCTTGTTAACAGCCTTCCCGCGGCCCTTCCGTTTTCCACGCTGGGGGCCGGTGGTGGAGGTGGGGACAGAGTGGGGTAGGTATTCTTCATCTGTGTCCTCCTGTGGCCCCTCTGCTTCGGCAGCATCCTCTTCCTCATTTTCATTCACCAGCTCCGTAGTCTCGCATGCCTAGGAAAAGAAGCCCACCGAAATTTCTTGATTTTCTACCAGTTTCTCCATTTCAATGTTCAATACATAAATTCACAATTAATTTGGCTTTTAACATTCAACATTTTGTCAATGACTATTTTTTATCATTGTAATTGTTACAAAGCTATTTCAGTAAGAAGTATTCCAGCTGGTTTTTGATAAGTTGAATGAATTAAAATGAAGCACTTTGTTTCCTGTTGAATAACTTTACCGTACCAAACAAAATCTTCATGGGTATTATAAACAAATTCAGACAATAAGTTGTTTTTGCAGTTTTAAGATTCTTTTTCTTATCAAGCATTTTACCACAAGAGTATTTTTCTTAAAACAAGGAATATAATGATGAATTAATACATCATAACAAAAATATGTTTCTCAAACCATTGGCAGATAATTTTGCATATTTTCAGCTAATTTTCTCAGGCGTCTATTTTTTTCTCATTTTTTTGTTGCATTTTGAGGTCTGATTTCTGGAATGATAATTGATCCCCATCAGTGTCCCGCGAGAGACAAATACCACAGCCTCGCTGACGGGCTGGTCAGAGCTCGGACCGCCTTCCTCAGCTGCGCCCTTCCTGTCCTCCGGGCCTCCTGGGTCTGGCCTCCTGGACGCAGATCCTCTGGGCGCGAGTGGCGGGGTGGGGCTCTCCCTGAGAAGGCGGCTGGGCCCCTTCACCGTGCGGCCAGACCGGGTGGTGGTGGTAGGGGTGACAGGGGCAGTCTGCTGGGGTGTGGCACTGGTGGCTTTAGCCCTGGGTTTGGGCGCCGATCTGGGTTTTGGCTTCCCCTTAGCTGGTGTGTCGGCACTGGAGGTGTCCTGGAGGGCCAGTGAAGTGTCCAGTGAAGTGCAACTTTCATCCCCGGTTGTGAGCTCTTCAACCTTGGGTCCAGTTGATGGGGTAGGCTGGCAAGTGAAATTCTGGCAGAGGTTCAATGCCTCTGGAACTGACAGGCTGACAGCGGCGCTTTGCACTTTTTCAACGTTGACAGAGTCCAACTTAAGCTCCCCGGTGTAGACGAAGTCCAGCAACAGCTCCAGGCCATCAGTTGGGCAGTCCTCCGGGAGACAGACCTCCATGCACGGCGTGGTGGTCGTGTAGGACTCCTGGAAGAGACCGCTGAAGCAAGCCAAGACGTTGCGATGCGCCAGATACACCTGCCCGCTACCCAAACTCAGCATTGCGTCACAGAACCTTCCCAGCCCCCTCTGCTGGTTGAGAGCGGACAGCACGCGCTGGGCATGTGAGCTCGGGACAGCAGCCATCTCCTCCTTGTAAACTGTATGCAAAAAAAAAAAAAAAAAGAAGAAGAAAAGAGAAGTGGGGACACGAGGAAAGTGAGCAGAAGACACGGTGTGAATTTTAGTGTCCCGGATTTGGAACATGAGAATAATTATACAGCTTTGTTGATGTTCAGCATACTTTAGTTATCATTCATAATTTGTTACGCGGCAGCGCTTCCAGGGGACAGATGAATGTTTTTGTTTTTGTTATACACGGGATTTCTACTGGTCAACGCTGCGTTAGCTTTCAAGCTAGCAAGCTGGACTGCGGTGCTGCATAGCTGACTTCATAATGTCAATGTTATCCACATACAACTTGTAAAGTGATCCTATTGTGACACAGAAAAAATATTTATTTTAATAAATAAGACATTTTATCAGAAATTACTTTGTTACCCACTATCATAGTGAATATTTACAATGTCATGCCGTTATAGATTTCAGGGTACTGTGCTGTTTGCGCTGGATTTCTTATCTTTAGTGACACACTGAGTGTCAATACTGTAACAAGAAATACTCAGCCACTGAAATTATATGTTTCAAATCCTTACCTCGACGTTTGCCATATGATCTATGTTTTTACTGACGCTCCCTAAGCTTTCATTTCTGCTGCACATTTCAACACTGGTTTGTGTCACTCACCTTCTTATTTCGGTGTAAGAGTGCGTAATGTTTTCAGACGATGAACTCAGAGGACCTTCAAAAGAATATTCAACGAGTAATGCTTTCGCAAAAATCTACAAGACATGAATTACTTTTTTTATTACTATACAAGAAGCCATATTGGTGCAGACACCGGATGTGACGACATCGTTGGGCAAATCAATAGGGAAATATGAGATAACGTGAGAAACCGCAAGCTGACAGTGCAAGAGGTGGTGTCTTAGCGTGCCAGCAAGTCACAGTAACTCTGAAACAGAGCATATCGTGGACATTTATACTGATTAATGTAAGAAAGTAAAAAAAAAAATACACTTAAAAAGGCAACATTCAATGCCAACGGCATCTCATCCTCCTGAGCTTTCCACAAGTGCAATAAATGGCCCTTTTTTAATACTTTCAAAACTTTTCTCAAAACATGAATAACTAACGTAACACCAATTGCATGAGTTAATTCGTATGTATTTTGTATTTGGCTAATTTTAAAATGATTCTCTGTTTATCCATTCTGCTTTGTTGTTTGAGCCTTAGAGGGCGCTCTAACAGAGGAAGGAAAGGAAACAAAAACTTCGGGGAGGCTGTCTACTGGCCAGCATTTTGAACGCTACGCAGAGGAGTTAGCTGAAAGCTGCATGTCTGAAAAAAAAGTTTTAATGCTTCAAATTTTCCACAAGAGGATGTGGATAAAATAGCCAGATACTTAAGTCTGCTAGTGACCTTCGCTCAAAGTAGGGTTAAGTTGGCTGGCGATTCTACTTTATATTTGGTGGAGAAACGAGGTTGGCTAGCTAACGTCGGCTAACTAGTGCGGTGCCTGTCAGTGGAATGGTTGGCCAAACAAGTCATTATGCTGTGGCGGCTGGGTCAACACATGGACCAAGATCTGCACAAATAAGGGACCGTTAAATGTTGTAGATATACTGCTTGCTAAGTAGCTTTTCATCGTACGCATCAAGAGAGGTATGTTTAAGGCTGTGGTTAGCGGAATGATTATGGATGCCTGGCAGCTTAATAATGCATTATTTTAGGGATGTTGTGTCTAGCCACATCCAGATACAGATTTCATAGCTAAGTTAGCTGGCTAATGTTAGCCGGCTAAATTCAGATTGTATGTCCTCATATAGTTTAATTGGTACCTGCAGAAACCACTCAATTAATTATTGCAGTATTCAGTCGCTGGTGATATGTGTGTGGTATTAAAATTTGATTTTCGCTTGCTAAATTAGCTAGATTGTTTAAATATTTGTCTTGAAATGGCGACTTAGCCAGCTAATTTGGCTAACGATAGATGGATAAACGATGAGTAACTTGAAGTTGTACCAAATGTTTTCCTTGCACATGTGTAGTTACATTGCCGTTGACTAACTCACTGTGCTCGCAAATATCTGTAGCAGTTGATATTTTGTTGCTAATTAGGTCAAATATCACATTTACTGAACAGTCTTGGCTGAATATCACAATGCTATTTTGCTACATTGACAAGTGTAATGTGTTAACAGCTGGGAACTTAACGTTAGTGGTACTGGAGTCAAGAAACGGCAATATCGTTCACGGCTGGGTCCGTCTGAAGTTCTCCAGCTAAATCGATATGTAGTTAACTATGATTATGTGAACGAGCACCCTAAAGTTTCATTAAAATGTTACCTAGCTCATTGCCTTACCCTCCAGTTCACTAAAACATAAACTGGCCTATCCTGAGGAATGTTTATCTAGCTAACGTTAATATTAGTTTGCGACCAGTTGAGAGGTTCAGATGTAGCGGCTTAGCACACATAAATTTGTTTTGACGTGGAAAGCCAGTGAGTGTAGCAGCCCAGCCATCAGAGGGGTATTTTTACCATAGTCTCACTCGGCAGGTTTCATATCCTATATAAGTTGGGCGACTATAGAGAAGAAACAAAGACCACCGTGTCATGCCTGACTTGCTTCTCGGGCTTTGTGAAAGATGTACATCTACTCATCTTGACAGGACAGAGTAATTCCTTCATCATGAGTTGTTTGGTAGCGATATGTCTTGTTGCTCTTACGAGTTCGAGTTTTCGCCGCTATCAAGCTTTACCGTTTCATTTGTCACCTCTGTCTCCAGGTGGACTCCCTGCGCACTAAGTTTGAAGTAGTGGCGGTTTTGCTGGTTCGTCGGACAGGGGTGGGCGAACATGAAAGTGGCAATCAACGGCGCAAAGGCCAAGGGGAGGAATTCTGGCGATACAAGGAAGGCTAAGAGGAAGAGGGGACAGCCTGGCCAGGTGAACTTAGACTGTCCCAGCACCAGCCCAAACAATGCCATGGCCAAAAAGTACAACCAGTTGTCCAGCAGGGGGCAGCACAGTTTAAAGAGACTGAAGAGTGGCCCAAAGCCAGTGTACTCTGGCCAGGTGCAGGGGTCCCCTCCAAGGGCCAAGGGCACAGTGCCTCATGTGAAATTCAACACAGCACCCCATGCACACATCAACGGGGGCTCAAAAATGGAGCTGCTGGTCGAGTCCAGCTCGGAGGACTCGGAATACTGGAATGCGTTCGCCCAGTCGGTTCTCCAGAACGGGAAAGCAGAGACCACCAGCGGGGGCGACCCGGATGGCGCGGAACCACCATCATACTACGCGGAGCGAGACGCCGTCCTCAACCGGACCGTTCTGCTCATGCGGAAAGGACAGGTGGGACAAGAAGCCCTACCCTTTACCTTACAGAGCCTGAGTTCCCTAGGCTCTTGTCCCATTGCATTCTGGGACAGCGCTGGCCTCCACTCATCATCAGTCTACTGTGTGCTGCATGTAGCCGACTGTGTGTGTCTGTCCTGTGTCTGTAACTTAGGATGAAAATGATTTTCAGAAGCAGGTTTGCTCCTCCTGTGAGGGTTCTTTGAGTGTGCCAGCATAGGGAGTAAAGCTCTGCACAGTCATTGGCCTGATACTCCTCAGATATTGAGGCTGATCAGTGGTTTCTTAGGAGTGTGGGAGGGGTTTCATATGGACCCACAGCGCTGCTCTCAGTCTGTAGGTGTTGGTGCTGATGTGAGCGCTGTGAATCAGAGGTGTTTTAATGCTAGCCCTAGCTAGGTGATGGATGTCCAAATGAATTATTTCACTCATGCATGGAAGTGTTTTGCAAAATTGCTTGCTCAGGTAATGTTTCAAATTCCAATATTAGTTCTGGGAAATGAGATGTTTTGTGCCAAAAACATACTCACAATTTAGTGTTTTTGCAATGATATATGGTACACTTTGTAATGCATTGCAACAGTAAAAAGGCACAAGGGCAGTTTTCACTCTAGCTAGTGCTTCTTTATATCTTGCATTGATTTCACCAGTTAGTAATGTATCCTGATGGTCCAGCACTGGCTACATTTAAGCAGAGTCACAAAGTATACACAAGTCCTGGTCACTCAGGTATTTCTAGTCAAAACAAAATGTTGCCTTATTGCATGCTGGGTAATTGAGTCCTTTTTCCCCTCACTCTCTCCCATCCAGAGCCTGATTTTCCGGGGGAAGGCCCTGCTAACCTGTCTGTATGGCAGAGTGGAGGTTCTGGGGTTCACCATTGAGGAGGGCCAGCAGCCGTACCCCATCTTCTCTCCACCCACCCACTGTCCCCTCAGTGTCACTGCCATGGGGAACACAGCTCTCATCAACAAGACCCGCAAAGAGCGCCGCCTGGAGGCCAAAAGTGTCATCCGCAAATACCTCTCTACAGGTAACTTTCCAGGAAGTGAGGTCATGAGTGGAAATGGCATTATGGGAATTGTAGGCACATATACAGCACATATACTGGGTTTACCCCAGAGGGGGCTGGCAGCCCTGGTTTGGTTCTGACTGCAGCTGTTGTCTCTGTGATTCTGCTGCAGACTCATGGCAGAGGCTCCAAAGCGCCGTGTATTCGGACTCCTGTCTGGTTCTGCTGGAGCCACTGGACACCCCTCTGACCCGCTTCCTGACCAGCCTGCCAGAACACCAGAACCTGTTTGGACTCAGTCCGGTGAGCAGTCAACCGCACACATGCTCTCTGCCTGCTGCCAATTCAAAACCGCCTTTACTGATATTACAGTCGGTAATATTGTTGTTATAATTCAAAGCGTTGCCATGGTTAATATTGTAATGTTACATTGTGTTACTCTTTTTACTTGCTGTGTATAGTCGTGTCAGCTTATTTTATTGTAATATAATAAAGTATGAAAGAGTGACTTTTCTTATAGTTGACAATGTAAGAAAACTGCAATAGAAGCTGCTTATAAGACCACAGTGTGACAGTGTGATGTACCCTGCCTGTGGTTGGTTGACAGAGGGAAATTAGCCAATCGCGTGGGAGACGAGCCGCAGACTGCCCTCTCTCAGCAGTGGGTGTGATCCCTCTTCACAGCAGCTGCAGTGGTGGACTTGTGATGTCACAGAGCTATAGAACTGCCCTCGCCAGCTTGGTGCAGGCCTGCGCAGGTAACGCCCACGCCAGCCGTTGCTTACTTACAGGCTTGGGATGGAGCAGTAACTGTATGTGGTACTTCATAAGTCATATTACTTATGAGAGCAGATTGTGTGTCCTTTGTACTACATTGCCAAACAGTACAATTGCACAACTTCCAAATGTATTGCAAATTATTCTGTGTTTAGACGTCCCCATTCTATTTGAATGATACAGCAGAATCTTATCACCTTTTTCCAGCCTTTTGTAAGCATGATTTCAGAACCACTCCCACTCAAAGCTCTCAGTGAAATGAACTCTGTCTCTGTGGTGTGATGCAGACTGAGCAGTGCATTATGGGTAATGTGGTTCTCCCTGATTTTCCCCCCCCTACAGAGGAGTCTGATGGTTGTCCTGTTATTATGGTTTGCGGCGCTAAGAACACTGGAAAGTCCACCTTCAACCGGCACCTCATCAACACCCTACTCAACCAGTGAGTGCAAGTTTGTTTCAACATTGGTAGGGACTGTTCTCTACATGTATATTGTGTCACTGAACATATGGTCGGTTTGCTAATTACCTTCCACATTATGGTACAGTTATTTAGCTGACTGTTTTATCCAAAGGAGCTTACAGTTGATTAGACTAAGCGATCCCCAATCTCCCCAGAATCACCATTCCCCATAGGAGCAATGTGGGCTTAAGGGCCGTGCTCAAGGGCCCAGCAGCTGCACTCATTCTGGTGTAGTTATCAAAAATCTTGCGGGTCCCAGTCAAGTACCTTAGCCCCTCAGCCATAGGCCACCCCCATCTTCTCGCCTGTTTGAGTAGTTGACAAGCGAATGCTACCGCAAGTGTGCGTTTGTGTTTTGTCTTCTGTGCTAGAAGACAAAAATGCTAACACTGTTTTTGTCTGTATGTGTACCCAGCACTGCCAGTGTGGACTATCTGGAGTGCGACTTGGGCCAGACAGAGTTCACTCCTCCGGGCTGCCTGTCATTGTCCACTGTCACCGAGCCCCTACTTGGTATGTACTTGGTCCACCTGATTCACACTGATTTTACAGCTATACAGGTAGTGTTTGGTATGGTTAGCTTAGCATGCCTGCTATGTTCAAATAGTGGAGTCTATAACTTATTAAACAAACCAAACACACGTTGTAGCCTGCTAGGTAGAACCATCTGGATCACTTCATTCAGCTTCTTTGTGTCTGACAAAAATTCATGTTCATACCGCAGAGAAAGCAACCCGGCAAACACCTTCAAGCAAACTGCCAAACACCTCTTTTGTTTCATTATTCTTCTGCCAAACTGTGTTTACCTGAAGTATTCTGTACCCTTAAGGCTCTCCCTCCAGAGAGAAATGCCCAGTGGTGTTCTAGCTCTGTGTACTGTAGTCCCAGGCCTCTCCTACCTGAAAGAAAGGCCTCTTGCTGTCACACAGTAGTCCCAGTCTCCAGGTCTAAGTCTCTCCCCTTCTCCTCAGGTGCCCCCTTCACACACCAGAGCACCCCGGAGCGCATGGTGTTTTACGGGGAGACCTCGTGCGAGAGGGACCTGGACCGCTACCTGGAGTCTCTCAAGTTCCTGTGGCGTTCCTACGGCCGCGAGACGCCCATCATCATCAACACCATGGGCTGGGTCAAAGGTCAGACTGCACTGCTAGTGAGGGAGGAGAGGAGGCGAAACCCTTCAGCTGGCAAAACTACAACAAGCTCAAGTGTCTGTCAGCCATGTTAGGCCTTTAGCAAAGGCCCCCATCCAGAGTGTCTTCACTGCTTATGCTTTCACACATTATCTTGTTCATACAGCTGATTTCACATGATAATTCCAGATGTTTGTTCAGATGTTTCTTATTTCATGAAACCTCACTTTGTGAATTTTCATATCTATTGTCATGTAGAAATTCACATGATGACATAATGTTATGTGCTTGATCCCACATCTGTGGAAAGGTTTTTTGAGTGTGCATACTTTTTTTTTTTTTTTTATTTAATGAAACCTCACTCTCCCATTGCTAGTAGCTGTAGCACTGAAAGTAATTGATAGAATAAAGACCTACGCGCCCCACGCCCTTCAGAGAATGACCAGCCGCCTCTTCCCTGCAGGTTTTGGGTTCCAGCTCCTGGTGGACTTCATGCGGCTCTTTTCCGTGACCCACGTTGTTCAGCTCAGTTTTGGGGAGACCCAGCAGTGCCCCGACCTCTCCCCCGTCTTCCTGAGGTCCGCCCCGGGATGGCAGACCCGCCCACCAGCCCCGCCCACCGAGGACCAGGCCAACCCCCAGCCTCACACGCTGCTCAGGGTCCAATCAGAATTCGAGGGAGCCGGGACCGTGAGCAACATGTGAGGACATTTTCCAGTTATACATCACGTCCCACAGCTTTAAAATTGTTGTTTCACAATGTTCCGATTCTGAAAACTTAGGCCTACATATTGGTTTCCACATGCTCTGATGTATGTTCTTGCATATACCACAGATGTGACATTCCTACCCTGTTTGTTACGTAGCTGAGAAATTACAGGGACATTAATTTTCCAACTAAGTCCGAGACATCATGTGTCGCCACTCTCTGCTTCTCTGTCCTCTCAACGGAGAAGTAAGTTTGTCTGGAGCGTGTTCTACTGTCCTCAGTTTATTTCTATCCGTAAAACCTAGGAGGCTCTCATTGGACTGATTTGTGAGATTCATTAGCATGCCTGTGTGCCCTTGCTAAGTGTGCGCTCCAGATATAGAGTGCGGAGAAGTTTCAGCTGCTCACTCATCCCTAGCCTGTTATCACAGTGCTCCAGCTTGCCTGATGTTTAGGTGTAAATTGGTAGGTAATTCTGTTGAAAATTTTAAAACCGGCTGAGTTGCTTCTCCAGATTCCTGTCCACAGCTGTGCACCTTTGAGCACTTTAAACAGTTCTTGGAGGGAGGTTATGTTCCACCAAATGACCCTGGCTTAACTGGTTCAGTCTTTTAATTACCTTCACACACTTTCATATCTATGTGTTTCCCATGTGGGTTTTCATTATGAGAGGACACAGCAATCTCTTTAAAAACATAAATATTTTAGATACACAAAAACCCAGTTTAAATGTAAACAGAATAGCCCTTTTTGAAAACAACTGGTTATGTTTCTGAGGAAATCTGTAAACTAAAAATGTCTTCACCATGCCATATCGGTGTCCAGATCAGAGCCGTTTATATTTCTCTCTTGGTTTGTGTGGGTTTTTTGCAGGAGGTATCACCGTAGCAACATCCTGCGTGACCTCACCCTGCTGGCCTACTTCAGCCAGCTACAGGCCCCTGAGCCGGGCCCAGTTCGGCCCCTGCACTGCTTCACCCCCTTCCAGGTACCTGAAAATATCTTTTTCTCTGTTACTATTCACCTTTTACCAGGTACCCCCAAACGCTCCTTTCTGTTAACATTCACCCCTTACCAAGTATCCAAGTACCCTCCACACCAAGTGATCCTTTATCCACTACTGTTTACTATTTCCCATTGTTGTGTGTGTGTGTGTGTGTGTGTGTGTGTGTGTGTGTGTGTGTGTGTGTGTTAGTAATTAAACATTAACTGATCTATGGTTCTCTCTCTCTTCCTGTGCAGGTGCTGATGAGTGCAGTGGCAGTGCGGGTGACACACAGTGAGGTGGCCCCCCTCCACACGCTGTACGCTGCTAACGGCAGCCTGGTGGGGCTCTGCTGCCTGGCGGAGAGGGTGGGGGGGTCGGGTGGCCCGGTCCTGCTCTCACACACCCCCGTGTGCCAGTGTGTGGGCTTCGGTGCGTATCATCTCTGTGTGTCTGTCCTCTCTGTGTCTGTCTTTTTACCCCTCCTCTCTCTCTCTGTCTGTGTACCCTTCCTCTCTGTGTCTGTCTGTGTACCCCTCCTCTCTCTTTCCCTCTGTGTACCCTTCCTCTCTGTGTCTGTCTGTGTACCCCTCCTCTCTCTCTCCTTCTGTGTACCCTTCCTCTCTCTGTACCCTTCTTCCATGTGTACTTTTCCTCTCTGTATGCTCTCTCTCTCTGTCTCGTTCTCAGACTGTGTGCTTTCCTCCTCTCCAAAACTTTGAAAGCACTCACTCTCTCTTGTGCTTTCCCTCTCTCTGGCCTGTCATTCACCCTTTGCTGTCTTACACTGTCATTCTCTGTCTTTATCTCCATATGTCTGTATGTGCTCATCATGGTGTTTTCTTCAGTGAATGACTTCATGAGATGCAGAAAGTATAACTATTATGGTAGTTTGTTCTCCATCCCTATTTCCACTTATGTGTGTATGTGTATGTGTGTGTGTGTGTGTGTTTCTCCCAGGTGTGGTGCGTGGTGTGGACATGGCTCGGGGGCTGTACTTCCTGGTGACCCCGGTTGCCCCCTCTGTCCTGCGACAGGTCAACTGCCTACTCATGGGCGGAGTCACGCTCCCCCACACCCTCCTGAGAATACAGGTGAGCCCCCCCCCCTCTCACAGGCTGGAAGACCTCGCCCAGGGGTGTCAAAATCCAGTCTGGGAGGCCCACAGTGTCTGCAGGCATAGCTCCACTCCTGGAGGGCCGCAGCGTCTGCAAGTTTTAGCATATTAACCTCAATAAGCAGGTAATTTAGGCCTTGGGAACCCGGTGTGTGGACTCTAAAGCTAGGCCTTGAGACGTAAAACACAGTAAAATCCAGTAGACACAGCAGCTTCTCATCCCCACATGCAGACACTTGCAGCTCTGCCCATAGACCTGCAGCCATCGTGCTAACGTGCTTAGCTATGCTACTAGATATTAAGTGAAAATGGTAACAGTGAGTTGTACTACTCTGTGTAAGTAGACAAAGGAGCTAAATAGCCAGTCTTGTTTGCTGTATCCTTGAGAGCCTGTCTGTGCGGCCTTTCTCAGCCTCTTCAGCCCCTCTCTCTCTGTGTTCCAGCCGGGATTCGAAGGCGAGAAGCCCTACGTGACCATGGAGTACAGCTTCGAGCTCACGGGAGCGGGGAAGATGAAGGTCTTCAAAGGGCTTCAGAGACGAGAGCACATGGGTGGGAGTGGCCATTAGAGGCCCCGCCCCCCTTCTTTGTGACAGCGGTGAACCAGTCATTGCGGAGCAGCGGTCAGGACACTCCCACTAGGGGGAGCTCTGCCTGGTCCTTCCAGCCAGAAGGAAAGAGAGAGACACCAAATAAACAACTTATTTTGGATTTTTGGTGAGTGAGGGCAGTGACATCAAAGCGGGGAAGCATTCTTCCTCCAGTTTTTCTTTTTTTTTTTATTTTATTTTATTTTATCCCTTAAAGACCAGGATTTGGATTATTAACTGTGGAGAACATGGCACAGTAAAGGGACGGTTTGCGCCCAAGCCTTGGGACTCACGAAGCCCCCCAAAGTGACCACAGAGCCTGGGCCTCGCAGCAGACCTGAAGGCCACACCTGCCTCAACAACGCCCAGCCACCCAGTTCTGCTTTTCTGCTTGGATCACAGCAACGGTGCTATTTACATCTGGTCAGAGAAGCTGATCTCCGGTCACTAAATTCCTAAAAGTTCAACTGCCTTCCGTCTGATCTCACATGTGTATCGGCAATTTGACTTTTCGCTTTTGGCACAAAGGTGGGGGGAGCGTGACATCCATGGGGAAAAAATGCCAAAATCTATTAGGTCTGTGATCTAGAACTATGTGATCAAGTGAACGTCCCTCTCCACAGTGCTGCTGGTTTGGCGCAAAACTGGATTTTGTCCAAGCAAAAGTGTACATTTTTACCTGAGCGCAGATGATTGTTGGATACGGTAAGGCTTGGGGAAATGTCAGTAAAATGTCGATTTTTCCATTAAACGTGACATGTTTTGGTGAATAAAGCACAATATTGGACTTTATAATTCCATCCATAGTTTATCTTTACATTGTAGGTATGTTTGTCTGCCACACTTAGTACTGGACTAAATCAGACTCCGCCCCTAGGTCCTGTTTCCATGGCAGCACGTCTCTGATGGTGGCATTACAGCTCTCGCATTCATGCATTGAATGATTCATTTCCAGGATTCAAAACATAAGTTACTCTGAAGTACGATAAATCGCTCGGCCACATTAGTTCTGTTTTTATTTGCCAGCATCCTTCCACAGATGGGCATCGTCATACATCCGCATAATACGATACATTTCAAATTTCAGAGATGAATGTTTCAGACCACACAATGCAAGTTTTTAAATTTTTTTCATTTTGTTTTCATTTTTTTTTATGAAAGCACTACAACTACCATGAAAACATCTCCTTCAAGATTTTGGTTTTGTCTGGGCTAATTAGAAACATCTGTAGAAAGCCAAACATTTACAATGGACCATTTTTCTTCTACAATTTAAACCGCTGCTGTAAAGATGCATACATTTTAGACTGGTTTCCACTTTCACTTGCCAAAGGAGTGGTGCTCATCTTCTCCAGCAGAGTATCGTGTGTTTAAACTGGGCAGGCTGGCTTCCCTGGACCCGGACCTCCCCCCTGCTTCAGCCAGCTAAACTGAACAGCAAGTGTGCACGAGGCATGGTATCTGCCCTTGCAAAGTGTGCACTTGCCATAATGTATGTCTTTGCTAAGGGTGAACATGGAATGATATTTGCCCTTGCTAAGTGCGCACTAGGCATAATGTGTGCCCTTGCTAAGTGCGCACTAGGCATAATGTGTGCCCTTGCCAAGTGCGCACTTGGAATGATGTGTGTCATTGCTGAGTGCGCACTAGGCATAATGTGTGCCCTTGCCAAGTGCGCACTTGGAATGATGTGTGTCATTGCTGAGTGCGCACTAGGCATAATGTGTGCCCTTGCCAAGTGCGCACTTGGAATGATGTGTGTCATTGCTGAGTGTGCACTAGGCATAATGTGTGCCCTTGCCAAGTGCGCACTTGGAATGATGTGTGTCATTGCTGAGTGTGCACTTGGCACGGTGCATATCTTACCTAAGGGGGAAACGTGACCATGTGTATTGGAGCACAGTCCTGTCCTCGTGTGCCTGTGTGAACTAGTGAAAGCCACTCAGAGGGAAACCACAGGGGTCCACAAAAGCCCTGGAGTGTGTGGGAATGGTCTGTATATCGTCTGTGGGGAGAATGTGAGGAAGTTTGCCGACAGCCTTGAATCTTGGGTTTTGATTCCGTTTGTGGGTTGACTGGGTATTGGTGGGTTTGGGTGGGAAAAATTCAGTCCGCAGCCAGACCTGCAAGTCTGTGCACAGAACGTCTTCAAGTCTGTTCATGTGGCTGCTCTGACATTTCTCAAAATTCTGGGGAATTGCCCTCCTACCCACCAATCAGAGAGGACCTCTTGGAAGAAGGACCATTGACGCGGAGTCCTGGGACATTGTGGGAGTGGCCATCTCCCAGCATTCGGTTCTGGTGTCTTTTTATATGTGTATGAAACTATGGGAATGTGGAGGGGTATTGTTATCATAATAAAACATTGCTCTTGTGTTAAAGAACAGTGTCAACTTATTCTGTGGTACCTAGGTCATCACGGCGTATAAAGTAGTTTATGTAGTTTATGGTGACCTCCTGACATTTTACTTAGCATGTCTTGTGTTTCAAGCATTTACACAGTATAATTTATCATGTTTTTTCCTCAAGGCTATAAAACTGTATTTGAAATAAGACCTGTAATTAATTTTTGTTTTAGTCTTTCCACCTTGAATGAATCCAGATCCCAACCGTAATTTTAACTTTAACAGTTTTTTTCATATGACTGAGGAAAAACCAGTGAAAATGTACCCATGAAAATGCTTGATACATGAGGCCCACGGAGTGCTGCGATTCCAGAAGCCCATTTTACATTGACTGGTTTTGGCCACTAGAGGGCAGGAGTACAAAAAAAACATCTTTCTCAGGCTTCAATCAGGATGGCAAACTTCCTTGCGTGTTTGTACAGAGCACCAGCTCAAAGGCCCTTCATGCAACTGCACAGTTTGTTTGACATTTCAGCTGACTGAGGCCTGCATGAACTTGGACGGAAATAATAAAAGGAAATCTCCGAGGTGCCTTGTGCCTTTCAGCACTCAGCGCTGGCTCCTGCAAAGCGTCGGTTCTCCAGCACCCTGCCGTCTGAAAAAACCTCTTTGTTTTCACTCGGCGCCCGTGTGAATGGAGGCTGAGGGGAGCGGGTCTGCTGGGAGGCAGGTTTTCATGTTGCAATTTCCGCTCGGCTTGAGGAGGCTGAAATCGTCTTGCATATCAGACGGATTCTACAGTCTCTGCCATGCCTGCAA
Organism: Albula glossodonta; assembly: GCA_019788955.1. NCBI lineage: Eukaryota > Metazoa > Chordata > Actinopteri > Albuliformes > Albulidae > Albula > Albula glossodonta. The sequence continues at coordinate 1,527,516 of JAFBMS010000056.1, read as the reverse complement.
GCCCAAGATCCATGTTAAAGTCACCAGGGACAGTAGTCAGAAAGCTTCTAAGAAGCAGTACTGATCCTGAGACGGTACTCTCCTGTCTGTCCCAACCATATCCATCATGAGAAAAAAGGCAGAGCTTATCCTAGATCAGGGCCTGTATTCATAAGGTGTCTCAGAACTGTAGCACTCATCTATGGTCAGGTGTCCCCTGTCCATAGCCTAACCTTACCCATTTTGAGCAGAAAGGTGAAACTGGTCCCAGATCAGTACTCTGGAAGCCTTGCTAAATATGGGCTCTGATTGATTCAGAGTGTCCATAGCTCACACACGCAGTTGGTCCAAATAAAAGAAACAGCAGACTTTCCAAACTGCTGTGTGTGTGGGTGTGGCTTAGCGAGTGGGGGGGTGGAGCCAAGAGATCAGTACATTTCAACTGGTGCATCGGCTCTGACTGTCTGATTGGTCATTTCCTTCCCATCATGCATGGAAAGCTGCTGAATTGCCACTCAGCCTGAAAGTTATGCATTAAGACAGTCACACTGATCCTGGGAGGGCACACCTCTTTTGCACAAAGGAGAGCTCGTCTCTCCAGGGGATGTAAGCTTTATTCTGATTGGTTGGCTATGTTAGGGAGTGGCAAGGGATAACACCGCAGCGTTTTGTGCTAGACACAAGAGGCTGACTGTAAAGTGGAACTGTCCATAAACATGTCAATAATATTTCACTGTAACAGCACTGAGGCCATTTTCTGATCGCAGATTAAAACAATCAGCAACACCACAGGTTTTGTAATCGTTGGATGAAATATTATTGTTAATCCTATACTGCCTGCATCATAATTTCAGCTTGGTTCAGAGACAGAGGTATTTCTATCACTGCTTTTGTCAAAATATTTGGGAGAGCACTTCATATAGCTGGTTTAGTGCCAGGGACTTTGGTTCCAGTTGTTTCCAAATGAATCACCTTTTCAGGCAATGGAGCCAGTGACAGAGATCAGGAAATCGCATGCATACCTCAAACTTTATGACTGCGTTAGTCTCGTAGGGTAAGTGGTGGGGACAGTTTTGTGATACAGGACTGGCACGCCCAGATGTCTGCATGAATTGCTGCCGCCTTCTAGGAACTTCTGTCTCCGAGGGCATTCGGGATCAACATTCCTCCAGCCTCCGTAGAACAATTGTGTAACAGGCGCAATAAAAAACGCTACAAAAATACACCGCGGGACCGTTAAGGCCGTCCCTGGTCGGGTCAGGGGCAGCGCTGACCCGATGCTGATGCACGAGTCGGGAATGGCCCTCTGCAACAAAAAAAGTCTGTTTCCAACCTGTGAAACCTGCATGACGCTTTGACATTCGTTCTGGATTTGCTCCTGGGAGCTCTGGCTAACGGTTATTTTAGGCTGTCACTGCTAGAATGATAAGCACACTTTGGATAGTCAATCACTGTTAGTATTATGTTCTATTGCTGTTTTTAAGTTCACATCTGAAAGAAAAGCTTTCAGGTATGCGTGCGGTACTTGATGGTTTAAGGTATAGCAATCATTTTTGCCAGGTTTTTTTGTCTGTTTTTTTTTTTTAAATACTTGCGCTTTTCAAAATATTCAGCTTCATAATTTCAGACACACAGATGTTTAATGTATTTTGGTTGTCATAACTTATCTCTTTTTGCCAGCTTAGGAGGTTGTAAGACCTTAAAAATGTAACATTTTTTTTTTAGAAATGTGTAATAAAATAATGATTTATACAATATTTTACCAGATACAAGCCACCAAGATTGAAGATTTTTTTGTAAAACTGAGATCTGTTAAGATCAAGTGTGACCTGGTTAATAGACAGTGATACACTAGGTGCTACAAATACATTAAAATAAAACCAGAAGTAAACCCAACATAAAATCACACTTGAAGATATTAATACTACTTGGCAGGAAGTCTAGCATAAAGGGGGTCTTGGTGTGTATAGAAATGTGTCATGTGCTGTTTGAGGGTGTTTGCAAAGCTGTGGAGTCTGATGAGAGATTTGTGGCCGCTGCAGCTGACATGTCCCTTGATTAGTTTTTTCCTCCCTTCGTGGGGGGGAGGCGCCATGTGGGAAAAAAAAATGGCTGAATTGTGGTGACATCATTGTTAATGCCTCACTGATACCATTTTTCCTGAGTGCGAGCGAGATCGAGTGACAATTCCGTCTCTTTGGAGGTCCCATCCAGGGAAGGTAAACACAACGCGCTTGTTTGGCAGAACGTCCCGGAAACGTAGACTAAACCACTGGGCCGTTTGTCTCGCTGAACGTAAATGGAGGCTTTCGTGTGTGTCTGGGGGCCTGTGACTATACCCCGCATGAAGACAGGAATGAATGCACACGGTTGGCACTCATAGCCATGAGATCATCTGCTATCTCCTGTTTTGACATTGCCATATAGGCATGCTCAATCCATTACCTATTCTTGGTCGATAACAACCACTCTGCCACCCTGCAGGGATATTGTCGCCTGTATCACCTTTGCTGTGAATAAGAGCGGGGATCTTTTGGCTTTTCCTGGGAAGGATTTGTCATGCTTGATAAGAGTGATCCAGAGGAGAGTCCCACTGTAATCCTCCTCTCTCTGGCTGAGGAATAAGGCTTGGCACGGCACTCCTGCTCCAACCTCCCCCAGGGCTGTAAACACCTTCGATCGCTTGCATTAAGTCTTCTTTAAAGAGAACATCAAATCGTTAAGGTAAACAAACTTAAATCTATTGCCACACTAATGCTGTTTGGAAAGTTCAATTCAGGGGGGGAAGCATTTTGACATTTCAGGCCTGATCCCAGTGAAAGTGTATGGTTGGCCTCACATCTGCCCTTTTTAAAATGCAGCCAAGTCAGGAATGTCAAGTAATTATTTTGAGATAGATTAAAATACAAAAAATAATGTGCAACGAAAAATTAATTTCTTATTCTGGCCATTATGTAAAAGTAGAAAACATGAGGATTTATGTGTTTTCCTTCAAGTGTGTTCATAGAGGTGATTGGATGAATGGGGATTGTGTGCCATTTTATTTTTCTGTTTTTTAAATTGATTCTAACCTGCAATGTTAAACACTGAAAATAATGCACTCTAAGGTGAAGCTTCGTACTTCTTCAGGGCAGAAAGGACACCTTCATCTGTCTTGTTTCTGTGAAGAATAACACACAGACTTTAATGAACAAGAGCTGCATTTTAAATCCCATCCCTCAATCTCCACCCTGGCAGGATTCTGGTTGGCACAGCTGGTGGTCCACACCGTACCAAGGGTACATGGGTGTTTTAGTGAAGTCTCCCCAAAGATGCACACTTTTCCTGGCTTAGTGTCAGAGCTCTAAGGCCCACCCTGAAGATTGTTTTTCTTCTGTCTCCTGAAAGGTTAGCGCATGCAGAGTTTGATTCCGGAGAGGTGTAGGTGGGGAGATAGAGCGCCGGGGAGCGGCGTTTTCAAAGAGAGGGCTGGTTGGTTGATGTTCCGCATATGGCTGGCCTGGAAAAAGGCAGAGATCCAGGACTTGGCGGACACTGAAAGACCTCTACACGGTGTCAGGGAAGAGTGTGGAGGCCAGCTGCCCAGCAGAGAGGGAGGGAAACAGGGTCAAACAGCCAGCTCACACAGCCTTCTTCTCTCCCAGCTCCAGGGCGGCCCAGGTCATCCCCAGGGTTTGGACCAGACGTGGTTTGCTTGATCCGCTCTGTGGAAAAGCTCACCCACCAAGCCTGGCTTGCACACTGTGTGTGTTCCTATCTCGCGTGCTTCGGGAGTGGGGAAGCGTGGGGGTTGGAATATAAATGTACAAAACCAACAAGGAGTTGTTAGTTTGTTCAAACGAAATGGTGTAAACATGGGGACAATGGTGACGACGTATGTCTTGCAAGAGACACACAATGTGGATCCCAGCATTGAGTTCAGAATGGAAGCGATTCATGGGAATGAGAAACACATGCATAGACACACACACACACATACGCACGTACACAATGGAACTCTGTCTGACCTTAAAGGCTTTCATATAAAACTGCAGACACCATGGGACACCATTCATATGATTGCAATATTTATTTTATTGAATCATATTAAAATGTAAATCCCCTTACCCCTGAGTCTAAGTATAGTCAAACCAGTCCACTGTGACAATGAGAGCCATAAAAAGCTCCTGTAAGCTCAGCTGTGAACCCATGGTTTCCAGGGCAACATGTGGAGGAGTGTGCTGGTGACACACACACTCAGCTTTCCGGTTCTCCTTAAGCTCATGACGCAGCCATGCATTGCATCGCTGGCCGCCGACCGCTGTCACGCTGTACACCAGAGCCCACATGCTTAAGCAGGTGCACATGGATGTGCTTTGATAGGATTATGGAATCTGAATATTGGCTTTCCTCTTCACTTCACATTCAAGGTCTTCCGAGGGTCTTTGATCACCCGCTCTGGTCACCCTTCAGCTGAAGACTCTGTTGTATGATTTCAATTTGTGTGGACATATTTTTCTTTAGATTTATTTTTCACTTCAGAGCAATATTTGGATTCAAAACCAAGTGCACTTAATGTCCTCATTTGTTTCTTGCAAAACTGATGACCAAAACATCTTCCTTGGTTTTTATTCCCATAACACAACTCCAACACGCCTGTACAGTGTTAGGAATTCCATTCAGAAACTTATTAGGAAATGTCAGTTCAGATTAGTCTTTTACTTATTGCTCAACCGAACCAAAGGTATTACGAGCTTTTGGACCCCAAAGCCCCAGTGCCAGAGCTGTGAAATAAAATTTAATTGTAATGTTCACTTATGTGTTGTGGTGAAAGTATGCCAATTGTGAATAGTCCAAAATGTCGAGCGGGGAAAGTCTGCTCGTTGGCACCCCTAGCTGCGTAACTGCGCACATGCGGAGACATTTTCGGGGAAAGGAAACACGGGACAAAAAAAAAATACAAAACGCTACTGATGGCAAAAAAAGAAACGAGAGATTGGAGGCGGGCTGACTACACTGAATCAGGGGGTGATTTGCAGGATCTTTTAACTCAGTCCGAGGCAGTAACATGGACTCGCTGAGGGGTTGACTGGGAATTCGCATTGCTAAGAAAACAGAGGAGGACATCCTCGTGAAAGGAAACTGCTCCGCTGAAATGAGCGGCGTGCTCACGGATCTGAAAGACGTAGGGAATGCACAAAGCGCATTTCATGCATCAACAGGTTATTGCAACCCAGAGGAGAACTCGCGGGTTTGCAGTCTCGCCAGCGTTTTATGCTTACAATGCGGCATTTAACTTAACCTTGTAGGCTGTATGCTTTCCAAGCTGAGACGGAACTGAACTTAATGCGAATTTGTTTTCTGTTGCCATATTTTGATATGAAGATGAGGAAAGACGATCGTAACAACCGACAAGTATTTTATAATTAAAAAATAATTCCTCGAAAGGATCCACAGTTGGGTAGCAAGCTAGCTAGCTACATAGCAAGCTAATTAGTTTTTTTCTCTGGATGGCTGTACGATTCAGTGCAGGTAGCTGTAGTTGACGTATTTTGGTAACGAATTTCAACCGAATGAACTGACACAAAAGAGAAAACAGACGATATATTCAGGAATATAAATTACTGAGTTTTTGAAGGTGATTATATGACTTACGACGTCAAATTAGATCGCTCGGTTGTTGAGGTATTTGCTAAACGAAAAAGGGGCGAAGAGCCCATTATAGTAACTTGGATGAACTGGCTCAACAAAGTCTTGTGAGTGACGGATGTTGACCGCTGTTGAACCTGACACATACGGCAACCGGCTTTTTGCTTTCGGGAGCTCAATAAGAAAAGAAGGGGGAGACTAAAGAACCCAATGCGTTGATGGTTCCGAACAAGTGGAATATGAACTCAGTTCTGCACAAGTCGCCGCCGAAGAGCTGGCTTGGACTCCGTTTGCGGTTGAGTAAGTTATGTCTTTACCATTTTCATGCCTCATAGAGATGCAGTTTATGTTATCGTCGCTAATACGAATATGCTTAGAAAGAGAGGAATGCGCTTTAACTAATGCATGGAACTTAAAATATGGCCAAAGTAGGGCATTTTCTACCCAGAGACGCAAATGGAGTAGAGGTGTTGTGGTAGGGGTTTAGCGACGTGTTAATTTACAGTATGTCAATCAGTGTGGCTCCTAAATCCCACCCTGTGTTAAGCACCCAAATACTTAATTAGCCCTTAGATAATCCAGTGACCCGTTTGGGCTGTCCAGCAAGTTAGCGATTAAGCTCATTCTGACTAGGAAATCTTACCATACAGGGTGGAATGGTGTTAAGTAGCGTATTTGTTTCTCAAATACAAAGTGAAATAAACATTTGCAGTTTTCAAAAGAGTGGTAGTATGTATACAATATGTGCATGAAAGTACAGAATAAAATGCTTTCGTTGGCCCTAAAATTCATTGAAGAAATCCATGAAAAGTTGCTTTCCTTGACTCAGGATTTTGGTCTGGACTGGTTCTGGATGTGATGTCAAGACTTTTGCGATTACAAAGGGCGGAATATGAGTATGTGTAATATGACATGAGAAACAAGAAAACATATGGTCTATTTATCCTAACACAAAATGGCATATACCTGTGCTTAGACTTTTATGTCCTTTTTTTGATTGAGTTGAACATGCCCGGAAAGAGATAAAGGGCTTCTGAATGAGTCTGAACTGTTGTTTGTGTAAGTGCCAGTGTTTGCCCAGAAATAGATGAGCAGTGATGTCGCAGCAGTTGACGAGTATAGCAGTCGCAGCCACATGTGAAGGGCAACAACGCAGTCAACCCAGAGCCGTCTCTTTCAGCTCTGAGTCAACCCCCGTACAGGCAACGGCACAAGAGACGTTTTTGAAGGGGGGGACCAAACTGTGAGCAAAAGGTCTCAACTTTTAAACTTTTATATATATATATATATATATATATATATATATATATATATATATATATATATATTTTTTTTTTTTTTTTTTTTTTTTTCCCAAAACTGGGGGGGACGTATACCCCCCGCCATCTGCGCCCCTGCGTACAGGCTAATTAATGCTGCACATATCAGCGCTATGTGGCTACCCGTTTCATTTTTGCTTGTTGAATTTACTGCTCTTTCAAATGGACTAATCAGCTGTGTTAATTGCTCAATTGAAGTGTTGAGGAGCAACAAAATTAGCATACGTGTAGCTCTCCTGGATCAGATTGCCACCTCTCATGCTTTTGTGGTTGTACCCTCTGTGTCTCACAATTCTCTTGCGTAAAAGTCCATATTTGCCATTTCACCGTGCTTTTGTGGTTAATGCATTATACCCTTGTTCTTTCAGACGTGTTTACTTTAGACTACCGGACTCTGTTGCATAACTCTGGGCCGTAGGAAACTCTCCGAAATCTAATTTTAACATCCAACGCACGCGAAGGTGCTCTGCTATCACAAAAGTATAGAGTGCAAAACTACAGAGTGAGACCTGATAAAAGACCCTATTACGGGCTTACGGTAACTGCCAGTGCCAGTTTGGACTGTGCTGCAATGAGCTCATAGTTAAGTAAGGGTCTGAGACATGCATAGTAATCTGTCATTGTGGAACACCTCTCTTGATAGTCATTTATTCTCTTTATTATACCATGGACCTGCCATTGGCATTACCTTACATAGTTATGTACAATTAAGTGTAATGAAAGAAGCTGTAAGCTATGAGTATTGTTTATATCTACTGGGATATTTAATTTAGTAAAATGTCATTCAGTTAGAAACAGTATTTCTCCTCCAGGCTAGCTCATTTGGTATTTTTTTTTTTTCCTTTGAATGTTTCTTTCCTGAACCATTTGATTACTTTTTCAGCTGGTAATCTGACGGTTGTCAGACTTAAAAAGAAAAAAAAAAGTTATGTCAGTTGAAGGCTGACTCAGACTGTTTTTATTGGGAAGCCTTGCCAGGCTGAGCTGGCTGTACAGTTACCCACTCCAGCTTGCCCTTACACATGACCAGAAGAGGAAAGTGACACAGATTGAATTACAGGTTATTTCCTAGGAGCCGAAAACTCCTGTCAACTGAGTTAGAAGCAGAGCTAGCATTTGTAAACCACTGAATAAGAAGCATAAGCTGGAAGGAGTGATAATGCTGACGAGACCATTGAGGGAGGTGCATGAGGTGGAAGCATAGCGAGCGTTTGTAAACCATTGAGAGCGAAGCATGAGCTAGAAGCAGAGCTGGCACTGAGAAAGGAGTCTGAGTCTGTCTCCTCTGCTCGCAGACCCCCTCCCTGTGGATTGGCAGATGTGTTTTCCTAAAGTGCCCTCGCCTGGCCTCCATCCTGTCAGGCGCACTCGCTGTAAAGAGCAGACCGCGGCTCTCTACTGTGGAGGGCCTGACAGATGGAGACTCAGGGGTCACCTTTCCAGTACAGTGAAAAGCTGGGGGGGGCACAGGACGCTCAATATCGTCAGCCTCAAATCCCCTGCTTTTTATTGGCTGCGGTGGCCAGAGAGTTCCAGAAAACCAACACACAATTGGAAAGACATGGGCAGGCAAAGCCAATGCTATGCAACCTGAAATCATGGCTACAGAAAATGTTTCAGGGCGGTGCCCTTCTTAAAACTGTCATTGTGACATCATGGGCTATTGTACTTGAGTTTTTTTTTTTAAATTGATACTTTCCCTCCTTTTTTCTTACCCAAACAAATGAATCAGCCCCATCTCAGCATCTTACTCCCAGAGACTTAGGATGGATCGCCAGCACATGAGACCTTCTTCAACCGACATGTCATACAGGCTTCCAGATTTTTTGCCCTTCAGTTATGTCACCTACTTCATATTGCCTGTACCGTTGGAGGAACATAAAATCAGCATGTGCTCAGCTCATGTGATTGCAGTGCTCTTGGTTGGCCAAGAGTGGCCGCTAGAGAGCGATGAGACTGATTTTTTTTCTGGCTTACTCCACTGGATTTTCCTCTGGTGAGACTAAACCCCCAGCCAGGGTCTGTAATAGCATGGTTGGGACTGGAACAGCCAGTCTCTGTGCACACTGCTGTACCACGCGCATGTGACTCCACTGTAAGCTGCCTGAAGCCTTTCACTCCGGTGATCAAACCCACTGGAAACATAACCACCATCAACCAGTTGACTGAAATATGGGTCTTACAAGGTTCCTCTTTTAAGTTGAGTTTTTCAGACAGTAGAACGTAACAGTTAGGATCCAGATATGACACGTGCAAATTTTCACACATAAGCAAAACCTCAAGCAGGTCTTGCTGTCTCATCAAAAACCCTCATGGAGAATAAGCCTTTGTAATGTACAGTTGTGAAACTTGTAGGGATCTGTTACACAGCGTGACACGGCCTTGTGTGAGGCAGATAGTTTAAGTAAACTCAGAGAGGCGTGCGTTTGAAAGCCTGTGATCCGGTTCAGACGGATGGTCTGCTCTCTGTACTCCAGGCCATGGGGTCCTAAGCTCCCTGTAATACACTGGTTTAATCTGGCTCCAGATGCCCTGCCTGTCTGGCCGTCTGTAGGTCTGTCTGTCTGTCTGCAGGGTCTTTGTGGATGTTTTGCTTTGGTTTGCACTCCTTGCTTGGGTTGTTTTTCCATTGTTCCACATTTTCTGCTTTCATTTCATTTTTTCCTCTTTTTTTTGTGTTGTCTGCTCCTTTTCCTTTTCTGCCGTTTCCTGCAGTGGTTGTGAAACTCTTTCACCTCCCCCCCACACCCCCTCCCCTTCATTTTTTACTTTTAAAGACAAGGTCTGTGAAGGTAGGGACCCCTGAATGAACATGTTTGTTCTCGATGGCACGGCTTTTGAGTTCATGCATCCCTGGAACAGAGTCTTCCGAAGGGGGTTCTGTTTGAACGGTCCGTTTCTATTATTGGCTCTGTCTGAGGCCCGTTTGGCGTCCCTGTCTGAGGGTCCAGCTCCATATCTTTGTCAAGTGCCTCATCTTGGAGAAAGTTTGCGTCTGTGTGTGCAGCCAAGAGGGCTTTTATGTCTCGGATGTCTAATTGAAGTTTTGATTGTGCCTCCTCTTGGAAGTGGTGAACAGGCTTAAATCTGTCTACTGTCGTTCAAGCTGTTGGTTTTATTGGGTCATTCCACACGCTGGTGTGCACTGTTGGTGCAGTACTGTAAATTATCATTTGAATTACTTTGGGGTCTGTGTTGTAATTCAGGTCACAGAAAGGGTTGTTTTTCTTACTTTTGCTTTATTTCAATTTTAAAATATTGTTGGAAATCTGGTTCTGAACATTTTAAAGGACCGTTAGAAGAAGTTATAGAAGGAATCACAGGTTTTTATCAGTGATATGATATATGGTATGGTGACTTACAGCCTGCCAGTGCAAACAGGCCATAAAAACAGCCATGAGCCCCGACCAGGCTCCAGGAAGCAGGCCTGTCACCCTCCCCTGAGCTCTGGATGCAGCCGGTATCATTGAACTGTCCCCTCTCGTGCCCGACATTCTCACCCTTTCTCTGTGACACCGAGGCACGCCGGTGCGCCATGAAACATGAGAATGTCATGTGTTACCACGGACACCGTCATGCTTGGTGTCACGGGCTCCCATAATTCTCCCTCCGTGATGGGCCGCCCTGGGCTGGCGGCCGTGCGTGTTTACAGTTGTCTCAAGTGTGAGGTTCAGAATTCACAGCCTGTCAGACTTAGCAAAATACAATGCCAGCGAGTCAAAACAAGGCCAGTCTGCCCTAAAGGATTGTGGGATTGAATTAGGTACCTCCATGCTGACCTTTGACTTCAGCTCGCATATGAGCACAGACCTTCAGTGGCTGTCTCTTGTGTTTATTTGTGTGTGTGTGTGTGTGTGTGTGTGTGTGTGTGTGTGTGTGTGTGTGTGTGTGTGTGCGCGTGTGTGCGTGCACTTGTGTGTGTGTGTGTGTGTGTGCGCACTTGTGTGTATGTGTGTGTGTGTGTGCTTGTGTGTGTGTGTGTGCACGCATATGTGTGTTTGTGTATGTGTTTGCGTGTGTGCGTGCGTGCATGTGTGTATTTGTGTGTGTGTGCACGTGTGTGTGTGTGTGTGTGTGCTTGTGTGTGTGTGTGTGTGTGTGTGTATGTGTGTGTGTGCACGCATATGTGTGTTTGTGTGTGTGCTTGCGTGTGTGCGTGCATGCATGTGTGTATTTGTGTGTTTGTGTAATAAAGAGGTATTTGTGTGAGGGGCAGGTAGAGAGGGGTGTGTGCGTAGGTGTGTGTGTATGTGTGCGTGTGTGTGCTTGTTCCCGGTTGTGGCCTGCGGTTTTATAGAGGTTGTACACTTTCTCTGTCAGAGTTTGCGAGCGCCGGGGTCTGTTACACAGGGAGGTCTCTGGGTTCAGATCCCAGGTCGGACATCTGCTGTACACTTGAGCGAGGACCGTTGCCTGAGCTGGTCAGTGGAAAGAAACAGACAGCTGTGAGCAGGAGAAATACAAACATACGTGTGCTGTGAAAGTGCCTACGATCTGCCTGCGTAAGGTCGCAGAAACAAAGCCGATTGTGAAATCCAGTCTTGCTTTTGTGCCGTTTTGTGATTTTTTTATTTGTAAGGCCAGTAAATTAGTCCAACATTTTGAACATTGGGTGTATGAGCTGTGAATATTTGCACAAACTTGTGGCTTCAAATCTCAGGTGACGTCAGTCATTTAAATGTAACGATACAAAAAACTTAAATGTAATTTCATGCTAATGCAAGGTCGTGTCCAGACCAGGCTAGTATAAAAAAAAAAAGAAAAAAAGACTTCAATAAAACGGTGTTTAAGAGCTGCTGAGAGAGAACGTCGTGAAGGGGACATTGTGTACCACCTACTAGTGTAATGTACACAGAAGCATTAGCGTTTCACACAAAGTGCATTGCGTCATAGTACTGCAGTACTTTTAGCACTGTCAGTGGCTGAAATGTTAGGAGCTTCAGAGTGGCAGTGATGTACCGTTAAACTGTATTGCCATGTGCCCGTCCCGTTCCTCACCTCTCCTGTGTGGAAGCACACAAAAAAAAAATAAATTCTTTTCCCCCAGCTGTGTCGTGTCGGCAGATGAAGTCATTTTGTCAGATGTAGATGCAGGCAGCTGGAGGCGGTTTCTCACACCCCCTCTCCCACACCCCACCCACCCCATCCCCCTCTTTCCATTTACCATTCACCGGCACCCTTACGATATTGCGGACGTAGGAGGATGCGCAACAGAGTCAGAATCTAATCCTCGAGGGTTACTGGTTTTTGGCATGCTTCAGCAATCACGCTATGTGTTTAAACTCAGTCACTGATTGGCTAAAGAGTCCATGCACCTTATTTCAAATTAGCTGCTGATTGAAAGGAAACTGCAAAAAACCTGGAGACACTGTGGCCCCCCAGGATTGGAGTTTAGCACCTCTGACGTACAGTGTAGAAAATCATCATCTACTCCAGTGCTGTTGTTCTCTCGCCTCTTGTCGTATTCCTTTTCTAAGGTGACTGTTAAGGTGTCAGCCAGACTTCACTTAGTGTTGAGCTTTGCATTGCTTTGGATGTTGCAGCGAGGGCTCTGATCCTTTCACCAGAAGGTTATGGGTTTGATTACCCAATGGAACGACTGATGTTTTAAATTCAAGCGTGCCGAATTAACATGGACCGGAGCATGGTCCGGCACGGTCTGACACGAACCATGGGGCAGGTCAGACTTCTCTCCATCAGGGAATGTGTCAGACTCATGAAAATATGGATCAACCCACATAAAGCTTTCCCTGCAGAGAGCGACACATTGCTTGTGTCTCCATGTCACACGGTCACCGTTTGTTATTTCAACTAAACCCCCTCAGCTCAGCCAGACTGCGAGAGACAGTATCCCCTTTACAGCCAGGTCTTGCTTTCTTTTCAATCTCTGGAGCCTCTACAGAATAATTGAAAGGACCCTCCATTCTGTGATCATTTGCTTGAGTTCTATCTATGGTTCAGAAAGGCTTGCGAGGCTCTCTTCACACAAAGACCAGGCCGACTTCAACCTCAGCGCTCCCCGCCCCTAAATAGCTGCTTATGAACATTCTTGCCCTCTCTGTGACAATAACCGTATCTTGAGAGGATAAGCATTTTAATTTCTGTGCAGCATGAAGGGAAGAGCTCTCAGGGTGTTATTGGCCTTTCAGAGGGAACGCCACACTGTGCAATTTCAGCAATAAGGTTTCAATTACCGGATTCTCCAAATCAACACGTGCACCAGGCTGGAGATGGTGGTGCCGTCTAATTCCCCTCCGTCTGGAGGTTGGGAAATGGACCTTTTTAAAAGTACACGTCTGACGGCAAGCCGCTGAGCCCTCACCCATTGGCGTGCGAGCGCTGTGCGCTGATTAGCATGCATTCAGCAACGCTTTCCGCCGCGCAGATGTTAACGGACAGTCGTATCAGTTCTCAGAATGCGATTGTGAGTATTTTACTGCAATGTGAGGCATACCAGGGGAACGCACACTAAATCTGCATTTTTTCACACATGGTGGGTTGGGTCTTACGCAGATTGGAAAGGAGAATAGATGCTCTAATCTAGGCTGATGTCATGTGTCCTGTCTTTGGGTTTACAAAACAAAAGAGCTAAAAATGTCTACTATCAAGGTTTTTTTTTTTTTCTTTTTTCCAGAACACCACTCATTTATGACTTAATGTCTGTCTGTTTTCAAACATCTGCAGAATATATTTAGAGTAAGGGAAGCAATGGAAAGTTTTAGAGTCGGAATCTTCTGGGCCAAGGGTCCCCTGGATTCAGCCTTCACACTGACGTTGCTAGGCGCTTGACACGTCCCGTCAGAAGACGCTAACCGCATTTAAGTTAAAACAATTGGAATTTTTCCCATAAGACTGGAATATATTTTATGTATGTGTGGTGGGAATGTTGGCGTCGGAAGGCTGGCATTCCCAGTGGCCATGAGCGCAGTGCCAGCTCGTGTGGTGCCCCAAAACAACGCGAGCGAGCTGAGCGGTGCTGGCGTGTTGATCTGGAAGGACGACATAAAAGCTTGCATGCTTTTGATTTGTTGAGAGAATATGGCAGAAGCTACATTTGAACTATAGGCTTTGTTTACATTGGCTAAAATATGTTTCTCTTTAATGCAAGAGACATTGCAACAGATGTGAGATACTAAAGACAGACTTTGTTGTACTTCCAAACAGAAGGATTTAGATTTGGGACAAGACAAGTAGGGTATGAGGATCACAAAGGATACCCACCCCCCCTCACACCCCTCCCTCAGGCAGAGTTACATCCCAGCAGGAAGACATGCGCATCATTACTATAATGTCAAACTCGAACTGGACTTGAAGCAGATTTTCGGTGTAAAGCAAAGGTCTGAACCTCCAGTATAAACAGGGTTGTCCATGAACTGAGTTTAATTGTTCATATATTTATGGAGGGTATCCATTTTTCCCCTCTTCTCGGTTGCATCAGAATAATCATCGCAAAGTTGGACCCCTGCTCTTTAATCAGTCCTGTGCTATTGTTTTAGGCTAAGAGTGTGAATTGCTCAGCTTGTTTTCATTGACCGAATATGGTAAAAATGACGATTACCTAAATAGATGACATCCTTGGCATGTGAAGCCGTCGCTAGATAATGCAACAGGTGGATGAGGGGTTATTTGCATTCCGTGCTTTTCATCTGCATTACATTACATTTCAGGCATTCAGCGGAGAGACACTCTTATCCAAAGCAACTTACAGTCTACTTTTTTTTTTTGTTTTTTTTTTTTTTGCACCCGCTGTCCATTTATACAGCTGGATGTATTTACTGAAGCAATTCAGGGCAAGTGCCTTGCTCAAGGGTACAACGGCTGTGCCCTGTCTGGGCATCAAACCCGTAGGCTTTTAGTGACAAGCCCCACTCCCTAACCCTAACCACTGCACTGCTGTTTATCTAAATGGTACTACCCCACTCTGCATGGGCCAGCAGAGCCATAATTAAAGACACTCAGTCCCCAAGCTACACTGAGCATGTGCAGATCTCTGGCTGCAGTGAGCATGAGCAGATCTCTGGCTGCAGTGAGCACTTGCAGACCTATGGCTACACTAAGCATGTGCAGATCTCTGGCTGCAGTGAGCATGTGCAGATCTCTGGCTACAGTGAGCATGTGCAGATCTCTGGCTGCAGTAGGCACAATCAAACATCCTCATAAAAATAGAAACAAAGCATACTGTGTTGGTACTGTAGGAGGTGAATCTTATGGAGTAGAGCTGGCTTCTGGCCCCACTAACTGCTGTCTGCATTGAGCATGTCTAGACCTCCAGCTGTAGCCCCTCTCACACAGGCAGTGTATTCATTCTGAATGAAGGCATCAGCACAACACACCCACACACACACACCCCCCACACACAGAGCACACACACACACACACACACACACACACCCCCCACACACACACACACCCACACACACACACACACACACACACACACACACACACACACACACACACACACACACACACACACACACACCAGTCCTCCCTCCAGCTATGGAACAGAAGGAAGAGTCCATAAAGCTGCCTTTCTTCCTGGCTCTAAGCCTCCGGGTCTCTCTCTGAGTGTGGCATGGCAGAGATCAGAGGGAAGGGATAGTCCCCAAGGCCCTGCAAAAGTTCTGCTTTGGGATGTCTGAGAGCTGGCAGTGTGCCCCCTGTCTTTGCGCGCAGCGGCATTTGGTTCTGCAGCCCATGGGATTAATTGTCACAGTTTATTAGGGATGCTGCAGACCCCTGTCTCTCTCCACATGCACAGGTGATGGACAGGTGCACAGGTGGGGACTGGTGTAGGATTCCCAGCGGGATCAGGTGGTAAAGGTTTGCAGTGCTGGGACACGGTTGGCCTTGACCCAGTTGGCATAGGGTGGGTTTGGGCTTGCATGGTTTGTTTGATTGTAATCATCAATATTATATTCATCCCCATGACATTGTCAGTGGCTGCAGGTTGACGGTTTTGATCAGCGACAGATAGTCCTCACCTGTCCTCAGCAAAAATCTTGCCCGTGGCACCGTATGGACATTGGGGTGTGAAACGGTAACTGGTTGACACGGGCACACCCTTCAGCTCTTGGAATGAAAGTCATGATCGACAATGTCCAAATTTGAGGGGAAAGTTTTAAGTTTTGATTTACAAAAAAAAAAACGTGAGGAGCCAGTGAAGAGCCTCATCTCCTTTACCGTCCCCTGCCCCGTCTCGGCGGGGTAGCGGCGTGCAGACAGCCGTGCTCTCGGGCCGTGCGGCCGGCCTCTTCATTGAAAGGAAGCTCCCCGCTCACTCAGAGCCTCTGCAGATCATTTCCATATGTCCCCCGGAGCCCGGCCTCAGCACAGCGAAAATGGCTCCCTTCTCACCCTCTAATTTCCTCTACCAAATTTAGACATGCGTCTCTCTCTCTCTCTCTTTCTCTCTCTCACTCTCTCCCTCGGTGACATCACCGCTTCCCTGCCCAAGCCGGTCGCTCAGGGTTTCTGTGCCTTGGCAGGGCCGCGATGAAGGCCGTCCGATATGGGAAGAGCGTTATGAGAACATTGGGTCTTAGACTGGGGGGGTGGGGGCTTTCACCCCTGGCTTTGCCTCCTTCTCAGTTTTCATAGGGGGAAGTAAAAATTGTTATTTTGAATCTCTCCCCCCCCCGAGGTCCACTCTAAGACCGAATTTTCATTTATGAGACATGGATGAAAATCGAACCCTTTGCTCTCCGCAGCCCCTCAACTCCCAGTTCGCCATCGCAGGAATTGTGCTTTCATGAAGATAAATAAATCTTTGCTCATACGTAAGGAGGCACAAATTTATGCAGAAAAATGTCATGCTTTTACAGTTTTTGTGCAAAACATAAAGTTCGCCGTCTCCGTGGGAGGGCGTTTGAAAAGGAAGCTTTGTGTCGCCTGAGTCCAACGCCATTGGCTTGGGCTGACTTCCCCAGCATGCACCTCATCTCCCCATGAATACGCCACTTGTCTGACGGAGTGGGTCGAACCTCCCCTCCCCCCTTCCCCGGGTTTGGAGATCTAGCTGTGGCTCTGACACCAGGAAGCTTTCAGGCAAAGGGAAAAGTTACCAAAGCCTCTCCGGAGGGCACAGATTAAGATGTAGGGGGGGTGAAAAAAATTAATATTTTTAGTGGAAAGGTACGTTTCCAGGAGGGGTGGGGTGATGGACTTCCCCTCCTGTGAGGAGGCACGGCAGGATGGGAAAACGGGGCGGGACATGGGCATGGTGGGTCATCTTGACCTGAACAGGGATGTTAGTCTGTTGATTGGCAGGGATTTTAAGAAGATTGAGCGGAAGACTTCTTAGTCGATGTTTTAATTGGTTTCGCCAAGAGGAAAGGAAAGATAAGATTTCGCCAATTCCCATGCCTCCACTATCTCAAGAGCCAGGGCATGGGTCAAAAGAGGGAGAAACTGTAGTTTTCAGCCAATGTTTTTCAGGATTTGTATAGCATTCTGGGAAGTTTGGAAGTTGGTTTGAAGAATGTGTTGAGTTTGGATGGGTTATTTTTGTGGGTTTTGAGAATGGCGAAGGTGGAGATTGTTGGGTAGGGTTAAGTAGGCTATGGTAGATTGGAGATGTGTGTGGTGAGGATCTTTCATCGATCCTGGGGAGTCCGTGAGCTTTAGGAAGACTTGGAAGAGGAAGTGACCGGGAAGACATATGTTGCGGTGAAGGCAGCTGAAAGTAGGGGTTGTGTTAGAGTCGAGTGTCAGGTTTAGGGTGAGGAAGGAGGGTTTTTTTTAGAGTCCTTTTGTGGGGTCAGGAAACAGTGGAAAGGGATGTTCCTCTACTGGAAGAAGAGGGGGGCCTATGAGCTGGAGACTCTCCCTGACTCAGTCTCTGAGAGGGGGGCAGAGAGATATACCTGGGCCTCCTCTCTGGACATCATCCAGGACCTTTATGGTAAGGTTGGGGGGGGGGGTATTGGTAGTTCATTTCTCAGCATAAATCCATGCAAAAACAATGGTCATGTATTTTCAGTATAATACCATGTATTTCTCTTCTGCTGAAGTCCTTTGTGTCTTTGTGTGAAATAATCTTAATTGATATGGTATGTCCTGTGTGCGATCCTGAGGAGAAGTTCAGTTACTTTAATTTTTGTTTTTTCCTGTATATGGTAATGTTACCGATGGGGGTTTAATGTATTAAAAATAGATGTTGGCAGTGAAAGGTTTGCCAGTTACTGTGAGAGATCAGCCCTCTTCTCTGTGCATTGCAGTGGAGAGGATAGTCACTGCTGAGTTAATTACAGTTGGGCTTATCACTGCAGTGGAGAGGACAGTCACTGCTGAGTTAATTACAGTTGGGCTTATCACTGCAGTGGAGAGGATAGTCACTGGTGAGTTAATCACAGTTGGGCTTATCACTGCAGTGGAGAGGATAGTCACTGGTGAGTTAATCACAGTTGGGCTTATCACTGCAGTGTTCTGCTTCTTTCGTGGTGATGCTATCAGTGATCAGCTCAAAAGGCACAACTGCCATTTCCAAAAAAACATTGGGAGAAAAACAATGGTGGTAGCAGAGAGTAGGGGAGAAGCACAAAGCTTAGGTGTGGCTTTCCTGTTATTCATTCATTGTTGTTGTCACTTACAATGGGAGCTGGAAACTACCTGCTGATATTGGTCTGGTATCAATATATCTGTGTGCCTGAACGGTCGATACACAGTTTGTGAAAACTTCAATTGTTGTAGCTTACGCAATTTCAGGTTGGCAATTAGACCACATGTGTAGTGTAGTGTTTGCTGATCAATGAAGATAAGTCATGTTTACTTGATGAAGTCTATTGATCAAATGTAGAAATCCTCCATTAAGTTCAAATCCTTTGTCGAGAACCGCATCTGAAGGAGCCATGTCACCTTTTTTTTTAAAAAATGCTTATAGACAAAAATGCTTATATTGGCAGATGAGTTGGGAATATGTTTATTTCGCTCCCAAATTGTCAACATCAGTATCTGGGACAAAAATAGCCTGAAAACAGTCAGCTCTATGAAGCACTGCCATCTGAGTCCATGGGTATGAAGTAAACGTGAAGGTCAAGTCTGGGGCTGAAGGATGCAGTCATAGCCAGGGAGGTGGACTTCATAGTTTTACTGGAGCAGAACCTGCTGAAAGGAACATCATTTCCAGTCTATGAGCCACCTGGCCGCCTCGGCCCTTCTTTGTTCCATATTGTTCCCAGGTTACTGCATTAATGGACTTCATTAAAGCCCTTATAAAACTGTTCTTTTGGAGAGTCGAGGGGATGGCACCTGGAATGATGTCATACCGTCGTGTTCCGCAAAGAACCACGGACTGTTCCTGCACATCGGAGCTGAACCATACCCCCGTTTTTATTTTTAAACAGCCATTATCAGTTTGTTGCGTGGAACAAGTCTGAATGTCTCTGGGATAGATCACATTTTGACATGAAATCAGGAATAGTTTTTTGATCGACGTCCAAGCTATTTCAGGTTTTTATATTCTATTACACATTTGCGTTTTTCACATTCCAGTCGGATGTTTTAAGATCATTGAAATGTTAAATAGTGGGTTTTTTTCCATTCACTTGAGAAATTCTTTTGGTCTTTTATTCTTCAGTGAAATGGAGCTTATTTGAGCTGACGTAGATGTGGGTTGTGAGAGCTTTTATTGCGGTTATACACCTTCACATTACCGGTGGAGTGAAGATTATCACACTTGGTCCTCAGATGTGGGGAAGATTTAAAGTCTGCACATTACACCTTTTTTCTGCATTTTAAGGTACGTTAAACATCCCATAAAAATGGGGCCAGGTATTGAATATATAGAGACCAGTAAAAAAGCTGAGAGTAACAGCTGCAGGAATGAAACGCTTTGCCAGTAGAAAAAAGAAAAAAGATGGCGTAGCCGAAAATGAATTACAGCGTTGTTTCTCGTCCGCTCGTCGTTTGAAGCGACTCCGGGGCGTCTGTTCCCAAAGCAGGGTACCGTCAGCGCCATTAGGAGAGGGGACAGATTGCGGGCGGGACGTCTGGAAGCTGGTATGTTTTTAATCAAATTTTCCCTCATTACGCTGCCACAGAGATGGGCTGCCTCGTCCTGCCCAAGGTGGCTGGCCCCGTCGCGGTGACTGTCATGAGAGGGAGGCATGCATAGACATGAAAGGCCTCTCTCTGGCCCCTCCCTCCACCATTCCCTTTGTCCCTGTAATTAAGCCCCCTGCATCTCGAGCCATCCCCCCCCCTTTCACATGACTGGGGCTGACAAAATAACAGTACGGTAATGCGCGCTGATGTTCTCGTCAAAGTCGCTACCCCGCGCTCCACTAATGAGAGGACTTTCTCGGCTTACCCACCCCACCTAATGATAATAGAAGAGCATACAAAATGCGTCAAAACTGACATGTCAAGTTACATTATGGACATGCAAGCCTTTACTGCAGACACAAAACAGTTCAGAACTTAATATGACAGTTGCCATAATAAGAAAGATACCCTGTACACTTCAGGTCAGCTGTGAATTTAGGACTTTAAAGGTACTAAACGGTCAGGATAGTCATTTGAATTTGAAGAAGGGGATCCTTACCTAGACAAATTCATTACCACCTTAAAAATGGGAAGATGGATCCCTCTGAACAGAGGCAGTCACCATTTACGAGCACACACCTTTACTTCAGGTGTGCACCATGTTAGTTGGCAAGAGTTGATAGAAGTTGGAGGAAAGGATGCCTCATTGTTGTTGTATTTTGACATGAATTTCCAGTTGCACGGTGTGGGTATTGCATTGCAGGTTGTATTGCTGTCCTGTCATTATTAGTTGAAGCAAATGTTCCCCACCTGCTGTAGCTGAGCAAGGTTAGACAACTGCAGCTGAGTGAGCTACACCTGTGTAATAGAGCAGACCACGCCCTCTGAGATTAAACAACCCACGCCTAATATAATTGCAAGAGCCAGGATGGTGATTTTGAATAAACAAGCCGTACCTAGGCTTCTGTGTGAGAAGATACAGGTGAAGTCCCTGACCCTTGGCTTTGCCCAGCCATGGCAAAGTAAGGCCTGTCACCCGTTGGTGGTGACTGGGAAGTTCCTTTGCGTAGTTCCCTTCCTCAGCTGTTTACCTTTGCCTTCTGAGTTTCCCTTTCGTACAGGTGTATGCCTGGGGCCGTTCGCACAGCCCAGGCGTGAAGTCATTGTGCTGCATGGCAGGGTTGGGCAGCTAAGCCCAATCAGTTATCATGCATAATATTGAGCAAAATAAGAACAAGTCTCCAGCATGCGGCCCTGATTTTCTTCTCCATCTTTTTTTGTCTTCAGTCATACTTGCTGTAATAGGATGTCTCCAAACTTCAGAAGCTCTGTGAAATAACTCCAGGGGAAAAAAAGCTGCATCACTTTATTTATTGGATGATGTTATGACAGCCAGTCAGAAAACGGTTCTTTCCAGCTTTAAACATGATGGATGAAAATACAGTACAACAAAATTTAAGACCAAAAATGTAAGTGATGAGGGACACAAAATTAAACTGTCGGACAGGTTAACCAACACCCAATTAGGTAGGAGTGAGTTTTTTTTTCTTTTTCTGCTTTTTTGCTCTATTTAAAATGGCCTCTGAAGTTTTAGGTGTGCTACCACATAAAGTATGATTTGAGGAAAAAGGAAAAAGATAAGAAGCCCAATGCCAAATAGCAGACATATTTGATATTAGGATATCGATATGGCTGCATAGCAGCACTGAGCGCCGCAGTGAGAAACGCTGCTATTTGCTCTGCATGGGTGCCATCAAATCAGGCGCTGTGACCGTGCTCTCCTTCCTATCGTGAGTGCGACCAGACTGACCCAGCAACACCTGGCATGACTTCACTTCCATCTGTCTTTTCTCCTCCTGGAGACAGCAGCCATTACATAACCTGCTCTCTGGCGAGGCGGCGTGTTATTGTACCAGCGCAGGAGTCAGGAGGGGTGGGGGGAAGGTGGAGGAGGATGGGGGGGGGGGTGTGCAACGGTGATGTCCCGAGTATCAGTGCACCAAAATCAACAACGAAAAAGCTCTTTATAAACAAACAGGAATGGATCACACGGCAATGCAAAGCACATTGAAGGCAAGCTTTGGAATTCTCCGCATTCCCCATAAAAACCGCGTTCGGGCCGGACGGTTTCAGACGGTGAGCTTGGCGACTGCCTAAACAAGGATCGGGCGGGATCAGGGGGGCTGTGGAGGGGAGGGAGGGAAGGTGCGCCGCAGGTTTAGGGAGGGAGAGGAGGGAGGGACTGGCTGCAACACAAGCTGGGTAACGCAACTCCAGGTGTGGTGTCTGCAGGTACCAGCCACCCGTTACACCACCTGATGTCACTAATTAGCTGATCTACTCCTGGACCAAGCAGGTAAATTAATCAGCGATGTAGCATAATTGTGTTTTGTGCTTGTAACTCACATGTTACAGGTTCAGTTCCCAGGCAGGGCCCCGCTGTGCAATTCTTGAGCAAGGGGCCATAGCTTAATGAATTTCTTCAGTAAAAATCCGTACAAATGGATTTAGTTTAAAATGATAAGTCTCATTTTGTCTCACATGTACTCTCATATGCTCTACTTTGGAGAGAGTGTTGAGATAGAGCAGTGCATGCTGGGATTTCACCAGGACAAATGGGTGGGGCATGTGGACTGTGGGCAGGGCCATGGATAACTGGTCAGAGCTGAAGGTATCTTACAGGGATGATCGAGTGTGTGTTGTGGAAAAGGATTAGCAGGCTGACTTGAGTTGCTTTCTGGGTGGAGCTCTTTGGTTTTATCTCATACCAGCTATTTATTTTTCTGTTTCCCAACTGAGTGGAGTTTTTGTTGAGTAAGCAACTCCCACATCCATCAGCCATCAACCTACTCCTCTTGAGAGATCTCCCATTCTTCAAATATGAATTTGTGCTTTGTGTGTGTATATGTTATGTGAGAGAGAGAGAGAGAGAGATAGGCCCATTGTTAAATAAAACAGAGTTGGACTGTTTGATTGAATCACATGTGTATATTACATTCGTATATGCATGCTGTATGTTTGTAGCTTTTCCCTCTCCTGTGCTTTATGCTAGTGAGGCTTTGTGGATGCCTGCACTGTTTAACATTGCATGATGTGATGTGCTGTGCACTTTCTGTACATGGTCTTTATGCATGTGTGTCAGTGTGCAGTATATGGTCTTTGTGCATGTGTGTCAGTGTGCAGTATAAGGTCTTTGTGCGTGTGTGTCAGTGTGCAGTATAAGGTCTTTATGCATGTGTGTCAGTGTGCAGTATAAGGTCTTTATGCATGTGTGTCAGTGTGCAGTATAAGGTCTTTATGCGTGTGTGTCAGTGTGCAGTATAAGGTCTTTGTGCATGTGTGTCAGTGTGCAGTATAAGGTCTTTGCGTGTGTGTCAGTGTGCAGTATAAGGTCTTTATGCGTGTGTGTCAGTGTGCAGTATAAGGTCTTTATGCGTGTGTGTCAGTGTGCAGTATAACGTCTTTGTGCGTGTGTGTCAGTGTGCAGTATAACGTCTTTGTGCGTGTGTGTCAGTGTGCAGTATAAGGTCTTTATGCGTGTGTGTCAGTGTGCAGTATAAGGTCTTTATGCGTGTGTGTCAGTGTGCAGTATAAGGTCTTTGCGTGTGTGTCAGTGTGCAGTATAACGTCTTTGTGCGTGTGTGTCAGTGTGCAGTATAAGGTCTTTGCATGTGTGTCAGTGTGCAGTATAAGGTCTTTGCGTGTGTGTCAGTGTGCAGTATAAGGTCTTTATGCGTGTGTGTCAGTGTGCAGTATAACGTCTTTGTGCGTGTGTGTCAGTGTGCAGTATAAGGTCTTTGCATGTGTGTCAGTGTGCAGTATAACGTCTTTATGCGTGTGTGTCAGTGTGCAGTATAAGGTCTTTATGCGTGTATGTCAGTGTGCAGTATAAGGTCTTTATGCGTGTGTGTCAGTGTGCAGGCTCAGGGTTTGTAGCCTTATTCAGGGGTGTGTTCCAGCAGTGGGTGCTGTGTGTTTGAGTGCTTTATTTTCGGCCTGATCAGTGCTGCAGAGCTGAGGAATTCCTGTTTGCACTGGATAGAGGGAGAGAGAGAAAGGGAGCAAGAGAGAGAGCGAGAGAGCGGGAGGGAGCAAGAGAGCAAGAGAGAGAGTGTTTATTATCAGTGTTTATTATTGCCTATATGTTTCCCTTTACATGCTTTGTTTTGCTGTAGCCTATTTATTTATTTATTTTGCCATACTGTTTTATTTCTGTCTTTTTCATCGTTATGTGCTTTGGCAGCATTGTTATGCAGTCATGCCAATAAAACATAATTAAATTGAAACTGTAAGCGAAAGACCGATTGAATGATCTGAAGCAGACAGAGAGTAAGAGAGACGGGCAGAAAAAGAGAGAAGGAGACAGATGAGGAGAGAGCGAGGGAGAGACGGAGAGAGCTGAGTCAGGCTCCTGGGCACACCCTTCTCCACACCACCCTGTCATTACCTCCAGCTTCACATCCCAAAACTCACAAACAGCCTGTCAGTTAACTCTTCCAGTTATGCAGTACTGACACTATGAAGCAGCCTGTCAGTTAACTCTTCCAGCTATGCAGTACTGACACACCGAAACAGTCTGTCCATTAACTCTTCCAGCTACGCAGTACTGACACACTAACATAGCCTGTCAGTTAAGTCTTCCAGCTACGCAGTACTGACACACTGAAACAGTCTGTCCGTTAACTCTTGCAGCTACGAAGTACCGACACACTGAGTCAGAGCTAAATGCTTAAACAACAGTTCTTTTGATAGCTTAATGCATGGCATAATTAATGGCATAATCTGTTAGCGGGGGGTGGCAGTGAGCACAAGGCTCTGTGAAAGTTGTGGTCGGCGTATTGAGCTGCTGCTGGTGGAAAGAGAACAGCGTGTTTCCGAAGTGCCCTCTGGCACACAGTGGAGTGAGAGAGCGTCTCGGCTCGCACTCAGTGGGTGGGTGGTGGGCAATGGCAGACCCCACGATGGCGGGGCAGGTTGCCATGGCAGCTTAGGAGAGGGAGCGCCGTGCTTTTTAGGACACCAGATGACTTCATACTTTCAACAGCATTTTCCAGGTTGAGATCTGTCAGCAGAAATAAAGGACTGAGATCTGTCAGCAGGACATTGGAGCAAAAGGGATGACTGAAGACTGTCAACAGGGAGGATGATTTCACACCAGGAGCTGTCGATGCTTGGCGCAGCTTCTCAGGTCATGTTGTAGAGTTACAGACCCTTGGAGAGTGTTCAAGTCCAGCCCTGAAGCAGTGCTGGGTACTCTGTAGACTGTAGGTAGATGGGCTTGATGCAGTGCTGGATACTCTGTAGACTGTAGGTGAATGGGCTTGATGCAGTGCTGGGTACTCTGTAGACTATAGGTAAATGGGCTTGATGCAGTGCTGGATACTCTGTAGACTGTAGGTGAATGGGCTTGGTGCAGTGCAGGATACTCTGTAGACTGTAGGTGAATGGGCTTGATGCAGTGCTGGATACTCTGTAGACTGTAGGTAAATGGGCTTGATGCAGTGCTGGGTACTCTGTAGACTGTAGGTAGATGGGCTTGATGCAGTGCTGGGTACTCTGTAGACTGTAGGCAAATGGGCTTGATGCAGTGCTGGATACTCTGTAGACTGTAGGTAAATGGGCTTGATGCAGTGCTGGATACTCTGTAGACTGTAGGTAAATGGGCTTGATGCAGTGCTGGATACTCTGTAGACTGTAGGTAAATGGGCTTGATGCAGTGCTGGGTACTCTGTAGACTGTAGGTAAATGGGCTTGATGCAGTGCTGGATACTCTGTAGACTGTAGGTAAATGGGCTTGATGCAGTGCTGGATACTCTGTAGACTGTAGGTAAATGGGCTTGATGCAGTGCTGGATACTCTGTAGACTGTAGGTGAATGGGCTTGATGCAGGGGGTGGGGGAAGCGTCACAGGGAACAGTTGCTCCATGCCGTCATGCCAGTGAGGAGTTATTGAATTGAGATGGAATTTTTTTTATTGGCGGGGGGGATGGGGTGCGGACAGAGGCCAAGGCTCTCGATCCAAAGGGAGATCGGAAAGTCTGGGAAAATCCCTGCCGTCCATCAGCAGGGCAGGGAAATATCTGGAAAGCTGGAGATCTCTGGCGGGGCTCTGTGGAACCCTCCTAGCCCCCCGACTTCCCAAAACTGTTTCCCTCATTAGTCAGCTGATAAAAGTCCCAGCGGTCCCCGAAACAGCAACATCATCATCGCATCGCAGTGCCGTTTGGGCATCCGGGTGCGGATCCACTCTGCGTCCTTTCCTACTTCAGCTGCGCTCTGATTGGCTGGTTCTTACCCTGTCTGCTGTGATTTGGTGTCATGCCTGGAACAAAAAAAAAAACAACAAAAAAAAAGTTTAAAAGCACAAACGGTTTGCAGTCTTTCTCCCAAGCTGCAAGCTCTTAGCTGCTTTTTTTAAGGCATTATCTTTCCTCTGGTCTGTTTTCTCACCCTGTAGCTTATTCTATGTATCTGTCTGTCTTTCTGTCTTTCAATCTGTCTATCTCTATCCACCCCTCTTTACATTTTTGCTGCTCTTTCCTATGTTTCTTTCTTTCTTTCCCTCCCCCTGTACTCTCTCTCTCTCTCTCTGTGCGATGTGGTCTCTCCCTCCTCCCTGCTCCAGGTCGGGTGGCCAGCGGAGCCGCGCCGAACACAGAGCGCTGTTTGTTCTTATTTTACCCCTGCGCGAGGTCAAGGAGCTGAAACATGATTCCGCGGTGAAAGCGTGTGAAAAGTCACGCAGCTCACGGTGACAGAGAAGTCATATTATCCCAACACAGAAGGGCCGGCAGTGGAAACTGTGTCCTACAGTACCGAGCACTGAAATAATCCATGGGCCTGTACTATCCTCAGTTTGTCATTTGGTTTAGCCAGAAGTGGACAACTCCGGCTTCTGAAAGTAAAACTCCTACCATGTATTTGTTCCACCCACGCACTAAACCAGCAGATTATAATCAGCTCAGCTCTTCAGCCAGGTTGATGAGCTAATTAGTGAACTCACCTGGTTTTAGTGAAAGGGCACAAAATGTGACAGCCAATACTCAGATTTTCGCTTCTTATCCTCACTTCAGACACACCAGCAATTACATACTGCTCAAGTCCTCAGAGGATTTAACACAAGCATCTGCAGGGTCCTGGCCTGACCAGGAGGGGCCGCTAGAGAGTGATGACAGCAACTAAACCAGCCACAAGCAGAGCACTACTTGCTTTCGGAATAGGCAACTTCACTGCGAGAGCCATTGGAATGCCGGTGTCAGTGTTCGTAGCGTCAGGGTCAAAGTGAAGTGAAGTTCATCTGCGGTGAGTCAAAGGTCAGTGTCAAGGATGTGAAGCAGCTGAGAGACCGAACATTTGGCGATGATTGACCAGTAGCTGCAGGGTGTGTGTGTGTGTGTGTGCGTGTGTGCGTGCGTGCACGCATATGCATGTATGTGCTTGTCAGTGTGTGTTAGTAACTGGCTCTCTTCTGCTTTTTTCAGACGAAAAAGCCGTCCAGGAGGAGAAGTGTGTTTTGTGTCAACACCCAGACTGCCCCGAGCGCCGCCATGCAACCAAGGTAAGGGTCAAAGGTGGCAGGGAGTGGATGGCAATTCCCAAAAATCCTAACTTTAAACGCCCACTTGACTCACCCTGATGTCTGTTGTAAGCCATACATCACATCCTGTAGTATGAAAATGACGTTGCACAATGATCAAACGTTTGGAAAAAGTCCATTTTCTGACTTCCTCCTAAAATGGTTTCCCACCTGCTGTGATGCACGTTCTTGCGTATATTAAGCATGTGACTCAGCTGATATGTCTGTGATGTGGCGTTGATCTGCTGAACAGTTGTGTAAAGTCCTACCTTTGAGTGAAAATTGGGGCTTAATGTTTGGATGGAGTTAGCCGTCAAATAACAAAAGGCCGAAGAGGCCGTCTGATCTCTGCTTACCGTATTTTCTGCTGCTGAGACAGTAAATGACAGTCATCACATTAAAGCGAGAGAGCAGAGAGAGAGAGAGAGTAGCGCTCTGCCATCCACAGCGGGAAAACACTGTCTTCCTGAGGGAATGGGTCTTGGAGGAGTGAAACACCGGCAGAGGGCCTGACCACGGAGTGAGGGGGGGGGGGCTGCGAGGCTGTGAAATGAATCATTACTTTATTACTTTTGGTTTTTGAAAAAGGAGCATGGCCAGATTAGCTGGAAACCAGGGTATTCTTGCCAGCCCCCCTCCTCACACTCACACACACACACACATTGATGTTTATTATTAGAATTTTCCTCAGAGTTTTGTGATGGAGCTTAAGTGTTCCCTTCCTGTGTGCTAATCCGGGGGAGAATGGAAAGACAGGGATGAGTAAGAGGTTGGTAACAGGCAGATTATAGGTGGTGAACGTGTGTGTGACTGACATGGCCAGCGTCTTGGCCTTGCTCTTGGGCTTGGCAAAAATAAATAAAACAACAAAAACAACAGCAGAGCACGAACAGGAGATAGAAGGCTTCTGCCTGTACGAGTCCTGGCAGGTTCCCATAATCCAACAGGGCCGCCGTGACGCGGCGCATAATGTGTGGGTTACATAACGTACTGTTTGTGGACGTTGTCGGCCTGCAGGCTGTCAGGTGGGCTGGTTTTGGCGGAAAACGGCGGGACGTTAGGAACCGAAAGCAGTGCTGAGCGCTCTGTCAGAATGAAACACAGGGAGCATGGAGGCCGGGAGGGCACGTCAGCGTCTGTCTGGCCCAGCTGTAGCTGCATGATTGATCTGGCTCGATAGACGGGCCAGGAAGTGAAGCGGTAAGAGGAGTCACTTGTCCTTCCCAGAAGGAGCTTTTAGCTAATGCAATGTGGCTTCCCCTCTGTGCCGAGGCAAACCCCTGACCCCCTAACAAACCCCACCCCCCCACCTTGAAAAAAAAGGACATGTGTGCTCATACACACACACACACACACACACACAGGGTTCTTCTTTAGATTAATTACACAGGGTCTGTAATCCCGAAGGCCTGTGTCTTATTCCTCTCCCAGTTTAAATAAACACAGGAGATGAGCAGCTTTTGTACTCAGGCAGAGGAGCGCCCTGAAATACACACACAACACACACACATTGACATACACACACACACACACAACCATTCATACACTCACTAACACACTCATTAACATGTGTGTGACACATACTCACACACAACCATACACACACACACAGATGGAGCAGAGCCATTGAGATGCAGACACACGAGTATAGGACATCCCAGAGACATACACGCACATTAACACATTTGGACACACACACACACACACACACACTTGGGGATCTCTCGTTTGCAGCCCATCCCCCTCCAGGACCCTCTGGCCACCCCTGACCATCCAAACTGCCGTTGACCGTCTTGTCCTTGGAGCTGGGTTTCTTTAGAGGGGTGAGAGAAAGGTCTACTGTGGGAATATGGAGTTTGTGTATTTATTTATTTTTTACTTAATTTAATTTACTTTCTTGCCAGAAGCAATTTAGAGCGAAATGGGGGTTTCATGGCCACTTTCAAATGTGAATTCAGTGCAGAAGATTGCTCTCTTAAGTCCTGCACAAGTATGAGTAACCTCCTGTATTTTTGAAAGTCTTATCAGGCAAAGTGTGGATGTGAAAATTAAAAGGGTGAGTTAATGCCTGGGTCCATTTTTGGAAACATTTACACCCTGCTACTCTTTGGGGAGGGGACCTGGAAGGCAAGGGAGCTGAACTCCAGCAAGTCTTTGCTGCTTGAGGTCAGGTGTCCTGAGCAGGACCCTGCACTTACAGCGTCTCACCAGCAGGGGGAGGCAGTGACATAGAGCGGGCTGACACACAGACTTTGCATTGTTTGCCAGGTTTGTGAATGTGAACGGTTTACCAGACTCAGGGCTGTGTGCTTTGACGGGATTGTGGTTAGCAAGTGGGTGAAGTGTAAGAAGCCGTCAGCCCCGAGGAACCCCGATGCAAAGCCGGATCAAAGCAGCGATCCTCGTCCCATCTGACTTTGAACTTGGTCCACTTCAGACTTGACTCTGAAAACCGGAACTCTGTCCAACTCTCACTGATTCCCAGATGCGGGGAAAAAAAACCCTAGCAGAGAGAATTTGACAGGTCAGATGGCGTTTAGTTGGCCTCACACAGCAGGTCATGGATACAAGCAGTGTTTCAGGCCGGTTTCTGTAGACGTGTAGCGGTACAGCGGTAAAAACAGGAGAGGTATTGTGGAGCTGAGGGCCAGTTGGAGCTCGTTTAGAGAGCCTGTAACATCTGTATCCACTGGGACAGGACCAGACAGCACCCATAGGTGCGGATCTCCATGGTAACATGGTAACCCCCCCCTTCTAGGCACTGTGGAAGAAGGGGAGCGTTTGTCGTTTTGACCTGCCAGAGGCTCTGTTTTTTGCCCTCCCACCCCCAACCCCCACCCAGCCCCCCCACTCAGCCCGCCTTCCCCATCTGAGGTCATTCAGTTGAAATTAGCTTTATTGGCTAAGCAATAGGCAGGATTACACTGGTGAATTGAGCAATAATTGCTTTTAAACTCTAATTCCACATGTACATTAAATGATTTTATGTTAAATCTCCACATCCCAACCCAAGCCCCCACCCATACCCCACGCGCACACACACACACACACACACACAGCTTGCGCACACAGAGAAGGTGAATCGGCCCTGTCCGTTCTTGCAGCAGATGTGAGCAATGAATTCCTGTTCCATCTGAAGTGGCTTCAGGCAGACCTGGAGACACAGACCCGGGAGCCACAGACCCAGGAGCCGCAGACCCAGGAGCTACAGACCTGGAACCACAGACCCAGGAGCTACAGACCTGGAACCACAGACCCAGGAGCTACAGACCCGGGAGCCACAGACCCGAAGCCACAGACCCGGGAGCCACATATCTGGAGCCACAGACCCGAAGCCACAGACCCAGGAGTCACAGACCCGGGAGCCACATATCTGGAGCCACAGACCTGGAGCCACAGACCCGGGATGTGGATCAGGAACATGGCTACTCTCCTGTGCCTGTATCCGCTGCATTTCCTTGCACAAAGCCACATGTGTGTGCAGTCCCGACCAGACCAAGGCCCAGCTGAGCAGCCGAGATTGAGCGCTATTGACTTTAATTGAAACGATGGGGGGGGGGGGGGGGGACTTCAGTGCCACAGAAGGCAGGACGTTTATTTTTGTATTTATATATTTGGCCACTTTCAGTGTGTTTACAGTATGAACTATTTACCTTCGAGATTTGCCAGCTAAAGTATGCGTGTGCAGTTTTTCCTTCCATGGCTGTTCATTGTAGCCATTGCTTGCTGGAGGCTAGTATGTGCGTAGCTCACTCTGCTAATGTTTAACCAGTCTCTGATAGCCCATGCGGTGAGGGTGAGCCCTTTTCAGGCTAAAACGAAGGCTGTGGTAAGCTGCCATTAACAGAGTTTTGTCAGAGAGAACAAAAGCACACAATCATCGCTCATATTTACACCCATAAGTCACATAATTTTAGACAATTTGATGATCAGCATTTCTCAAAACATACTTTCTTACCGTTCTTAATATTGAAGTTGGGATTTTCACCATCCCTGAGTGGTTAACTATCATAATGCTTTAAGTGCTTAAGCATCGCTCTTCCACATTTCACTGCTATCCAGGAAAACCGCTTTGGACCAGAGTTCCCCACTCTGACTCGGGTCTGTGTGAGACATGACTTTATTATTTAGCCAATGCTCTTATCCAGAGCTAATTACAGTGCGGGAGATAAGTGCAGTCAACGGATTAGCATGGTCAGCCCTGGCAGATCTGGCTAATGAGTGTGTATGTAACATCACTGAAGCACTCATTTAAAGTTAACTATGCCTGTCCAATCTAAATGACAACTCACTACAAACAGTATATTAATACAACATGGGTTTTGCTACCTTTCTACATGTGCAAGGTAAAATTGGTAAAATACAGTTCCTGACCTAAAACATTAATCCCAGAGTACAAACAGTGCATTTAAAATAAGCTTTAATAAGGCAAACATAAAAGTCTGGCTTGCCAAGATTAAGACCCTAAACAGAATAGTGTCTGATATGCTAACACTGAGGTGCGAATGCAGTGAAATCTGGCAGGTAGCACTGAGATGCTAAAACACAATGAAATGTGGCAGAGATCAGAGCTAAAGTGCTTAACATGCTAAGCTATCGGTCTGACCTTTTCTCAGGTCTCACAAACTCTTCAGGAACTGAACCAGGGCACGGCTGCTCATTGCTGCTGTGCATTGTGGGTACAGACTTGGCGCACTGGGGCTACTGAGATAATGTCACTGAATTAGTGAACGCACTGTACTGCTGAAATGTAGCGCAGTTCAGTTGCAGTTTATTTGCATTGCAGTTTTTATGTGGACATTGTCACAGGGCAGCTTTACATAGATCCTGGGCCTCAGACCACCACCCAAACCCAACCCCCCCAGCCCTCCCTCCCCAGAGCAAGCCTAGGGTGACCGTGGCGTGGAGAAACTCCCTGGCTAAGAGAACAGAACAGTGAGCACAACCCAGCTCAGAGAGGGAGCCCAGCTACTCCAGGCCAGCAATGGGAAGTCTTAATGAGCAAAACAGCGTAGTGTATTAGTGCTGTCTGTCTGGTCGGTACAGGCTGTAGTCACTGTGCTTTTGTGAATCGTGGTGCGGAGGACACTAACAACATCACTGGACATTTGGGTGAACCGGAACCTGAAATGGGAGGAGCTACCACAGAATGTTGTGACTCACTGGAAATGGGCCAATCATTGTGCTTTACTGTGGAGAGGAAAATCATTTTTGATTGGTTCAAAAAAAAAAAGGCAGTGATTGACAGCTGAGTGTATCTCTGCCAGTATAGGGTTTCATGGTGCCTCACTACCTGCTGTCCTGCTCCAGGTAGTGTGCGACTGGAGAGTGTGCACAGCCAGATTTTGCATCCTCTCCATTTTTCCTGTCTTCTCCCCCCTGGTATCTGCTAATGAGGAACATTCAGACTCCTTTTGAAAGGTCAGGCAGACCACGGCATCCAGCATTGCTGCAGATTTATAGGTGTTCTCTCAATAGCAGGGAATTCATAGGAATTCTATTCCAAATACAGAGGGTGTGTATGTGTGCATGTTAGCATGTTGGTGTCTTTGTCTCCAAACTAAAAAAAAAAAAAAACTGATGACGAACAACAAAACAATTGTAGTTGTTTTGTTGTTCGTCAAAAGTAGGGCCACCATAAATATGAGGCCTACGGAAGCAGGGAAATAACAGAATGTGCTTGATTATTGTCTGTATATTCCTCACATCTTCTGTTACAGTTATATAATATGTAACACAATAAATACAGCTTAAGAGGACAGGTTAATGGCTCATAACTAAAAATAAAGTCACGCCTAGGCCAGAAGGTTGGTTTCTGGTTAGCCAGATGGGCGGATACCGGCAAGCTTGCGTAAGGCCATTGCCGGATTCGCTGTCTGCCTGAAATGACACAAATTAACGCTGGCAGCTAGGCCTGCGCCACCGCAGAGTTTGACAGACCGAATGTGGTGTGACTCCTAAAGCTGGTAGCGGAAAAGCAGGCTGATCTCTTTTCAATGTGAAATAAAGCGTT
>JAFBMS010000056.1:1486517-1489017 GCA_019788955.1 Albula glossodonta | reverse complement strand
TAACAGAGAAACAAGGACCAGAATGGGAGAGTGAACAACAAATAGACACTAAAAATGAGAAAAGGAAATAGAAAAGAGGAGGAGAGGAGGGAGGAAAAAGGTGGCCAAGAGAAGAGAAAAACAGAAGCAGAAGGAAGTTAAAGGAAGTAAATCAGGGAAGAGTGAATGGAGGAGAGACAGATGCCGAGATAAAGAAAAGGAAGCAGAAAGAGAGAAGTGGGAGAGGCAGAGAAATGGACACAGTGGGACAAAGTGGTAGAAGAAAAAAGTTAGACCATGAGCAGAAGGGAAGTGGGGAAATACTGAAAGATCCGGAAAGTAGAAAATGAGGGAGAGAGAGAGAGTGAGAGAGAGGAAAAGTACTCTTCACAGTGAGTCAGTGAGTCTGTGGCTGTGTGTGAGGGGGGGAGGAGAGGAGGGAGGGAGGCGGGGTGTACGTTTTGTGGGGGCGTTAGGGTAAACACATCGCCTCTCTCCGAGCCTGAGTCAGTGTAACTCTAACTGCTGTCAGCTAAGTCGGTTGATCGTGCATACGCGCAGACCACTGGGGGATATCCACGTGCTAACTCAGGATAACGCAAAGCAGGACAGAATCATACAGGAAGCCCAGAGCCTCGGTCGGAAGCTACGGATCTGCGCTGGCTACCCCAGAGCACTCTCTCCTCTCCCCCGCAATTCGGCGGGTTACCCATCAGCAAGGTCACCCGCGGAGCCACGGGAGAACGCTAGCACAAGCGCTCCTTACCACCGACCCAAAGGTGAGTGACGGCGGCAGTATTCTACGGCCCAGTGGCTGTCTGCCTGGATCAGGGACAGACTGGTGTGACAGCACTTGGCTTCGTGAGCCCAGACAACCTAGCGAGACAGGATCTTCCCCTCCTTAAATAAAAAAGCTGTTCTTTCTGGCTGCAGTCGCAAGCATTGGCACCTTGGTCATTCTCCAGGCACAACACCATTGCCTGTTTTTGTCAGATTTTTTTTTTTGTTTCTCATTTGTTGTCCTCTCTCTCTCTCATTCTGGCATATTAGAGCCTGGTTTTGTGGTCTGTTGGAACATGTGGAGGTATGATGTCTGGGAAGGTGGATGTGGGGGGGGGGGGGGGGGGGTTTGGGGGGGGGGGGATGCAGATGCAGACGAAAGCAGGTTCTGACTAGAGTTGAGCTCAGGACTCAGCAGGTTTTTGTTTCAGTAAGTGCTGTGAAACATACAGTCCAAATCCAGCTGCACCATGGCAGCGTGTGTTCGAATGTGACCTGTTACTTTATGAGTGTTTGATAAAAAAATAACAGGAATTCCTCGGTGGCTGATGTAAAGTCATTTGTGAACGGGAATGTGACAGGACGAAAAGGTGTAGTTCTAGTCTGCTCCTGCGGGGGTGCTGTGTAGCCATGGTTTCCTGGGTGAGGGATGGCACACTCACTTAAAGGGGGGAGGGGAAGGGGGCACGCTTGGACCAGGATCCGCTCTTTATTTATTGATTATATGGGCCACATCTGCTTCTTATACCAGCAATTCACATGCATGCTCAACTCTCACACGCTCACACACACACACACACACACACACACACACACACACACACACACACACACACACACACACACCCACATACACACACGTTACACACACATTTACGCACACAAACACATGTATATTTGTACACTCTCTCTCTCTTTCTCACACACACACACACACACACACACATACTCACTCACTGACTCACACACACACACACACACACATTCATCCCGCGCAGACCCTAAACTGACTGCCAGACTATCAGTTTCCTAACAGAAAGTGAAATGACCTCTTTCTAAATCAGGCTTGCAGAGAAAAGCCAAAGTCGTTTTTTTCGACCCGCCGAGGTTTTCCTGTCAAAAGCATTACACATTTTTTCCCCGTTTCTTCCTCTTTCTCCCTCTTTCATTTCCACCTCTGTCTCTCCTCTTCAGTCTCACTTTCTTTCTTTCACTCGCTCTCCCTCTGTCTTTTCCTCTCTCTGTCAGTCTCACTCCCCCCCCCCCCCCCCCCCCCCCCGAAGCCGCCCTTGGATGGCGGTTTCGTCATTGCCAGGCTTTATCTGAAAGGGCTCTGTGCTTGTGACTGTGTCCGAGCTGTACTTTGGTGTCTGCGTGGCTGGATTGATCCGTCTGTCTGCGTGTGACAGAAATAATTATGTAAGCTTCAAAAGCGTGGCCCGCCGGGGTCAAAGTTCACGCACCGCCCCACCCCCAGATCCCGCCAGCTGCTCAGGCTGGCCGTGTGGGTCCTGGGGTCTGACGTGATCTGTTTAACCTGCCTGGCTGTTAAGGTGCATGATGTAAGAACGGGACAGTGCTCAGACCGTCTCAGGTTCTCCTGGAAGATCACATGGGGGCCTCAGACTCAAACTTTCTGTCCTCTGTATAAGGTCTACTCCAACCTAACTTACTGTCCATGCTTGTAGTCCTACTGTAGCCAAACTTTCTGTCCTCTGTATAAGGTCTACTCCAACCTAAC